>JBAGKO010000009.1:546789-557875 GCA_037177275.1 Acacia concinna
TCAGGTTAGTATGACAGCTTGTAGTCAAATCAGATGCAAGATTATGGTTATGAATGGAAACTTGGGTATAATGTGACCATAGATAACATGCTCAGCCCAAAACAGTAATGGCATAAAAGGAGGCACCAGTTGCACGGAAAATCAGTTCCACAGTACAAATTTATGTAACAAAGTGAGAAATGCACAACACCCTTATCATTGCAATATAGCCAAAGGAGTGGAAACAGTTACCAAAAGTTTATGTCAATGAAGACAACATCATTCCAACAATGTAGTCATCAGCAACTAACCAACAAACTGCTGCAATTGGGTCTCGAGCTTATGTCTCAACAAGAACCAGACCTTCAGCTCCAAATCAGTCCATTGTCTATAAAGGATTAGTGCAGAAAAGAAGCATAACTAGAAACCTATGAACTACTGCACTATATATCTCAATGAACTTTAAGCATGCAACTTCAGAACATTGAACCAGTAATGTAAAAGTAGAGATTAAGAACATAATATAGCACTAGGGATGGTAGAAGGACAATGGAGTAAGTGATGGTATTAAATGAAATGATGTTCAAATGATTTCAGACGATGCAAGCAACTTAGCGTACAAAGAAAGAGTCAAATTTCTTGGGCCAATTAATGCAGATATCAACAATAGCAGTACACCAAATGCTCAATGCAAGCGACTAGCCCAACTTGGAAATCAATAGGGCATTGGCAATACAGAGCTCACTAACAACAGTAAAATTTATTAAGCAGAAGCCTAGAAGCTTGAGCATGCACAAGAACAACAAGAGGCAACTTCAACAATAAGTATGCACAAATAGATCAATGCAAGCTCAGCAATACTTGACAACAATTGTGAAACTTCAGAAACAATGATCATGCATAAAATCCAAATAAGAACTAGTTTCCAAGCCAAATTAATTTCCAGTGAAAATCCATTTATGAGAAAGCAGCAAGTAAGAATTTTCAATGATGCTTTAAAGATGCAGCAAGTTTAGCACAAATTTGACCCCAAAAACCAAATAGTACCTGAAGAGATTAGAGTTGCAAAATGCAGTAAAGATGTTATAGAACAAGGCCAAAACCTAGTAATATAACAATTGGAATGTCAGACTTGCTCAGAAAAATGAGAGGATCAGCAATGCAACTTCAATAGGGACTGTAGGAAAAATCTAGACAGAATTTTTATTTATTAAAGAATTTGTGCACCAATTAGGCAAGTTGCTACAGCAAGAATGTAGTTCAATTTGTAGCAAACAAAATTGGACTATATTCTCGACAACTTGACAATTTAGTGTAGCTTAGCCGTAAAGACAATGAACAAAAGCACAGTGCAAGGAACAAATGACAGATGCCAAATCCACTTAGAATGTTGTCTCTCTGTCGTTTTTTATTAAAAAAATTTATAAGCAAACAAGTAACAATGAGTGTGCTAATGTGGTTCTAGGACTCACAGAAATGCTTCACTATAATGACATAGCAGAAAAGTGCATAATTTCCAGCAATAAGGAGAAGTTGAAATTGAGAATTAGCCAAAATAGAGACAAGAGTATAGCAATATGCCCAAAAATCAACTGAGCATGCTCAAATTCCAAAATAATACATGCAAACTCAAAGCCAAATAGATATGCAAACCAGAATCGATGAATTTGAAGCAAAAGGTCAAAATTTGGGATATCCTCACAAGTTTCAGTTCAATTCAGTTACAGCACAACAAAACTTGCAATTTCAGCCCTAAAAATAGCACAATAATGCAACAAGCAGCTTCAAAAGCATGAAAATGCACATATAGGAAATCTGGAATTCTCAAAATGCATCTAAGTCAAGTAATCCAATGAATGAACCATTTCATGAATTATCGAATGCAGCAGACTGCTATGACAAAAGCCACCATGTAATACTAATAAGCATCACCTAAATCAGTTTGTAACCACCAATGCAGGCTAAAGTAACAAAATTATCCAAATTACATGTGCACTCAAAGTGTCTAACGATCAAAGATTTTAATGCAACAAATTCAAGCATTGACATTTTCAATGAGCTATCATGGCATATGATCTCAAAAATTCAGGCAATTCAGCAAGTCCAATAATGAACATTTCACCAGAAAATTCAGAGACTAATATTACCACCAGCAAACACAATTTTAACCCCAAAGTAGTGCATATGACATCGATTAACCCCAAAGTAGTGCATATGACATTGATTAACACTCAATAAGTCCAACTTCAGCTTATAATCACTTCCCCCACATTGAAAAAATAGCAAGAAACACCCCCCAATGAATCACAATATGACAAATCAACTATGAACCAGACATATCAATGCAGCAAAGACCAATGGACAGACTTTAAGGATTGCTTAACAGAAGTAGAGCTAATGAATTCGCCTATTCATAAATGAACTATATTGAAATGATGAAAACCAAAAGTAATCTAATCAACAAATCACAAAAACTTAATATCCAGGAATTTTCAGATCAAGTAATACACTTAGCGGTCAACCAAGAATCTGAGGTGACAGTGCAAAAAAAAAAAGGGCATGTAGCAAATCAGTAGCAATACCTCTCACAACAAACCAAATGGTGTAAAGATCCTAAGAAGCAAAAATAGGTGAGCAGAAAACACAAGTTGCCAGCATTTGAACAAAATTTTAAGAGGATGCAATTTCAAGCAAATTTCCACAATAGCTCAATTTTCAAAAACTTCAATAGTCAATTAAAGAGTTCTACAGGGTCAGTAAAGAATGCAATGAGGTTCAAAGCAGTAAACAAAATCAGATAGGGAGAAAAATCCAAATTGCATAGAAAAATCACCACTGCCATTACCAACTTCATTGAGAAAGTAATGAGTGGACAGAAACCAGCTGAAATTAAGTAAAAAATGTAGGGAAAAACCACCAATTTCAGATGCTGATCCAGTCAATAGAGCATCGTATACATAAAAATGCAGTATAAGGATTAGTCAGATAGAGGAGACTACCCAATGTAATTCCAAAGCATAAGGCATACTAAATCTCAGTTATTGCTCAGCAAATCCAAATTCTCCAAGATTCCAAAATGTTAATTCATCATGTAGAATCAGATCAGTCACAAAATTGTCATGATAGCATCAAGAGTAGCTAGCATTCACAAACACAAGCCAATTCCATAACGATCAAGAACTTCAGTTTTATTATTTACAGAATTTTTGTACTTGTGCATTCATATTTCTTTCCAGAATTTAGCTTTACAAACGCAAAATTATAAATATTAACCTATAGGTTCAAATTACATAAATTAGGACTTATTTTAAAGCTTGTTATGTCCTCTTTCTTACTGCCAAATTTCAGAATCATTGAGGTTCATTAACCCTATTTCATATTTACTTAAAAATCATTACTCCATAATGCACTCAATGCGAATTTTGAACACACCAGAATTTCCAATAACAATGACAGGGCGGACACCATTATTCCAACATTTCTAATCATGATTAATACTCCTAATATGAATATCCAATACTGGAACCATCAAACCATGGGTTCCCTTTAGTTTAGCTAAACAGACACATACATTTCTAGAATTTCAAAATCGACCATAAACAAAACAAAGGTGCATTCAGTTTTCGTTCTAAGCAAATATTCTTAATTTTAGACATAAGCTTTCCGTTTCATTTCCAGAAATCGTCCCCAATCACACATGTATGCAACCCTAGATTCTCAATCTCTACATGTATGCTAAAATGGAACCAAAGAACTAAAGGGGAAGGGAATTTTGAACTCACCACTGTAATCCTTCTCCTCTCTTTTCTAGTGACGGCAAAACATAATCAGAGTACAGAACACGAAGCTTCCTCTCTCGGCTTCAACTATGGCGAAAATGGAAGATGAAGGATAAAAGATAGAGACCCAGCTGCAGCGCCAAAGAATTGTAGAACTGCAATAACACTCCCTCACTCTCAATGTCCAGTAGCTAAGATGAAGAGATATGAGCCAAAGGAGTGACAGGTAAATTCCACCGTTGCTCGCCTTCGCGATTTCAGGGACGAAAGTAGCAGGGCAACTGGAGAAGGGTGAACCTTTGACTGCGGTAAAAGGTGAATGTTCTGAACTGTCGGACATGAATGGCAAGTGGTGAATGGCGAAAGGCGATGGCCAACGGCGACAGAAAAGTGACTCAAAGGTGAAGGTAACCACGCACAGAGAAATGGTCAAATTAAAGAGGGAAAAAGCTATGGAAAACGAGGTTTGCGCCAAAATTAGCAATGGACGCGCACTCTGAAAATTTTACAGATGATTTAACAAACTTTCATTATATAAATATGTTTTTTCTAACACACAAACCAACAAAGGTCATTAGGTCAGATGGCAACAACAATTAGTATTAGGTGTGACAATTATGGAATGGGTTCGAACCACTGCTAGTGTAGTTGGGAACAATTTTTTTTTTCATTGGCATCTTTGGTCAACTTTTCCCACAGAATTTCCCATGGAACAAATCCGTAAGAAAATTTCCTACGGATTTTCTCACGTAATTTGTCACAATTTGCCACGGAATCTATGTTCTGTGGGAAAAATTATGTTTTTTTGTAGTGTGCGTGCTATTTCTGAAGGTTTTTTTTTTGTCAAAAAATTACAACTAAGTTGGTGGAGATGGGAATCAAACCCACCCCATTGATTATGAGGAGGCTTTGGTGGCATTACTAAAAGTGTATTTGTATTAACTTAAAATTAATGTCATTGATTGGAGGTGTAATAACATTTACTAAACGAGTAACAATATTGACTAATGAGTAATGACTAAATCAGTAGTTACTTCCATTATGAATTTAGTCAATGTCCTTACTTAGTTGGTCATTACTTATTTAGTCAATACTACTCCCTCCGGTCCTTAATATAAGACCTATTTTTGTGTCACAAAAATGGGTCTTATATTTAGGACCGGAGGGAGTATTATTTTTTTGGTGAATGTTACATCTCCATTCAATGTCATTACTTCTAAATCCATACTAATATACCTTTAGTCAATTCAATGTCATTACTAATTTGGTGAATGCCATTACACCTCCAGTCAATAGTATTACTTCTAAATCAATACTAATATGCCTTAGTCAATGCCATCTCATTTTGTCATTTTTATTACATATTTAATTATTTCCATTACTCATTTAATCAATATCATCAAGCATTTATTTTTACTCTACATATATTTATTTGTGCATATATATTTTGATGAGGCTTTGGTGGCCCAACCAAGTGGATTGGTTTCAATTCCCACCGCGACCAACTTTGTTGCAATTTTTTGACAAAAAAAATTAAGCCTCCCAAGAAAAATAATTGAGAAACATTATGGTAGATGTGTCAACATTTCTAAAACTCAATTTGATCCTTTGTCACCTCATTGTCATTTTCAAATGTTAGCATACCTTATTAAGTTTTGCAAATTCATATAGCATTTATTTAAAATTTTCCCTTTGTCTTATATCCATTAAAGCCAAATATTCAGGTTTGGCTTCTCTCTTTTACCCCTTCCCATTCTTTTCCCTCCTTTTCTATTTTCCATCGTAAGATTAAGATTTTAACGGTTTAGATTTAACATTTTATAAAAATATTATAATATTTTATCTAAAAGATACAAAAATAATTTTAAAAGTTTTAACAGTTTAAAATTAGTTTTGTATCTTGTATCATAAAAGAAATATATCTTTAAAATAAAATATAACAATAATTTTATAAGATGTTGAATTTAAATCGTTGAAATCTTAATATAACAATAAAAAAAAGGAAAAAGGAGAGAAACGATTGGGAAGGGGTAAATAATAAAAGAAAAGTCCCAAATATTCAGTGTCTAATGTTAGACTTGTTGTCCACTTGAGCTGTCCACCATAACGTATACAATATATTTCTTTTAGTCTTAAATATAAAATTTATTTTTATGTCATAAAAATAAATCTTATATTTAGTATTGGAGGGGATATATATATATATATATATGCGCGCGCTTGAACGTAACTAATTTCTTGGTTGTTCACCACTGATTGATTGCCTCTTTTGAGACCGAAAGTTCATCATGACGAGCAATGAAACTGAAAGAGGAAAAGTGAAGAAATTATATAATTCTCAGTGTGTGGTAATAGTGCGAAGGAATTAGAAGAGTCAGAAAAATTTCTTGTTCTGTGTGAGATTGATTGACACTCCGTATTACAGTGATTAAAAAGCACGGAAGTGTATGATAATACTTATATTAATTGTCGGTATGTGCTAGGGAGTGAATGAGACTGAGGGAAGGATTAGCAATGGGGTCGTCATGAAGGTCTCTTTCAATCTGAGTAAGGATGACGTTAAAGTACCAAAAAGGACTAAAACGCAGTGACTCAGCTTGGTTGCATCACTCGTCCTCTTGGTTGAATCATAAGTCCTAAAGTCTCTTAACCCAAGCCATTTAATTTGTTACTGGCCCAAAAAAAAAAAGTCATAATTTGTTGGCTCAGCTCAGTCATGTAGCATGTGTGTTGTTTTATGAGAGATTTATTAAGAGCTCCCAAAAGATTAAGGGAGAATTAAGGTTTAGAGGAAGAGAATATATATTAAAAATGTTTTGTGGAATCGATAAATTGCACTAAATTTTTTAGGACTTTTGTGTTATTAATTTTAATTACAAATTGATCATTCTATCCTTAAGGGCTCTATTGATAATTATACGGGTATCCATTGAAAACTACACAGGCTCCTATATAGCAAGGAAAACAAGTCAAGCTTGTCGGGTTGGCTTTTTTAAGCCTGTTTAAGTCAAGGGTCAAACTTATATTTTAGAGATTGAAAATGAAATAGAACATACAAGGGTTAGCCCTTTAAGCCTCAAGCTTAAAAGAGTCAGCCCGGCAGGGCTATGGCCCAACCCTTTTAAGCAATTTTAATTTGTTTTAATTTATCTTGCATAATTTAACTAAGTCCCTTTTAGCTAAAACCCAACCCAGTAAGGCAACAATACACACAATTATGTCGTTTAGCTCATGTTGCTTAGTGTTTAACTCTTTATGTTTTTTATATTTTTAATCAGTTGACATTTGATAATGGTATACCTTAAACTATGTCTTTTGTTTATTTGTATGTTCTATGTTTCATACCATTTAGACTTCATGTTAACATAATTTATGTGTTAAATTATAATATTAATTGTTGTAATTTACTAATTTTATTTCTTTATATTTTTAATTGTTGTAATTTACTAATTTTATTTTTTTTAAAATATTAATTTTCTTTAAACTAAAAAATGTGTTAAATCCAACCCTAACACATCAAAATAGGGGCTGGCCAAAATTTGGGAAAATGTGGGGAAAATGGATTTTTATGTTTCCTTCATTAAAATACCTTCCATTACACTTCAGACCATTTGTCTATCCCATTAGCCAACCCTTCTACATGATCCAACAAAATTTGGGTAGCACCTCCCCTTAAGGTTTGTGCATCCTAAATGATAAAATCAACCACCACAAGATAATATCCACCACAACCAACAACAATCACCAACAATCAACTAGAATCAACAAGAAATACAATGTTTTGGAGATTATCTCTTGATTTCTTATTTCTCCTTGCTAAAACTGAAATCCCTAGCTCTCTCCCTCTTGCTTTTCTTCTTGCTACACACAATCCCGTGGTCACACAAGAGATTAGTAGAGATTTCTTGAAGGATTCATAGCAATAAAGCCTAAATTTTCATTAGAACTCACTCTGTTGGCTTCTTGATCCCTTGCCTTGCCTTGTTCATTCTCTCTTTTCTCTAGTTTTCTCTCTCTTCTCTCTCTTCTTTGCTAGCCGAAAATGAGGTTGCCTTTGCTCTTAAGGAGTCTTATCTTATGTTTATCCCATGTGCTTAGTTTCTTAATTAATTGAGATTAATTTCTAGCCACATGTTTTTATAAAAAGCTTACTCTCTTCTTGACTTTCAAAACTTAATCTCGGCCATTCAATTTGGTCTTCCAATCTTAACCTTGATATCAATTTTAATCTTCCCTATTTGCTCTTGAATGTGCTACAATTTACAATTGTGCCATTATCTTTTTTATTATGGTAATTTCTTTTTACCATAATTCATATTTGTACTTCATTTTATTCAATGGTTCCCCAAACCAAGCTCATTTTCCTCATGTCTGATTCTATCAATTTTGTTCCATACTCTTTTCTTTGAAATTTCAAGAAATTGACTTTTTCTTAAGCCGATTGACAGTAAAATTTTCTTTTACAGGAAGTTTCTATCTTTAGGGTATAAAACCACTTTTATAATTCCTTCTTAACCTTAAAATAAATTCTTCTTATTTTTCCTCAATTATTTGATACCTGTTGGTATTTTATGTAATTATTTTGATTAATTTTCTCCCAAATTCCTTAAAATTATATAGAAATTAATTTGGGTAATCTTTCTTACACCAAAATACACCATTTTATTCCATTTAATTTATCCTACTTACAATGAATGTTTGGTGATTGAAATTTGGTATATTACAATGGATGCTCGTATAGTTGTCAATAGAGTCTTTAAGGGTAAATGATCAATTCACAATTGGAATTGATAACACAATAGTTCCAAAAGACCTCAGTGCAATTTTTTTGATTTCGCGAGACGTTTTTAACGTATTTTCTCTTCCTTGGGATCTTAATGCAATTCTTCCAAAGATTTAATAATATGGGGTCGTGAAAAGGCTAGAGGACCAATGAAAGCAGTGGAAGGATGATATCTAGAAGTGCTAACTGTATTTATTTTTTGGGAAGGCTTTTTCATGACTTGAAACTTGTCAAATACATGTTTTTCAGTTGTTGTTATTGTGATTCCCCCTTTCCTTCTTTATTTTTCATTTTCTTCTTTTTCCCTAAAAAAATTGATGAAAATGAACTTAAGCTTGAGGGCTAAACCACTTGAAAGTTATAAGGTACAAAACATAGGACCGGACCGGCTAGTTGAACCAAAAATCGGACCCTAGTCCAATCTAAAATGAAGAGGAACAAGAGGGAAGGGTTCAACTGATATGAAACCGATTAAACTAAGAAAACTGGCCGATTCAACCGGACTTAAAAAAAAAACCCAATGTTATTCACTCGCTTCGTTATATAGGCTATAGCCAAAATTTTTAATGGAATCAAGTAATCAAACCATCCAAAAAAATAAAAGGGTAAGCTATTCAAAATTTTCAGTTTTATAGATTTTTTTTTTTGTAATAGACACAAATATATTTACACTCGGAGGTAGTAAATATAACTTTAAATTATATGAGTTTATAATGTAAGTGTTTATCAATAATTAATAGGGAGAATTTTATTTAAATACCATGTGAATTTGAAAAACCTAAATTGGTCTTTTAACATTTTAAATGGACATGGACCAAATTGGGTTTTTTAAATTTTCTGATGTGAATAGTAGCAGAATTTCGCTATAAGAGTAATGGGATTTACAAGAAGAGTAATGGATTTCGCTATAATTTTCTTATTTCTATTTTTTCCCTCTCCCTCTGACAGCTCTGTTCATTTGACACTGACACTGACTGACGCATAGTGACAGAGGGGAGAGGAATGTGCCCGTGACAAAGGAGAGAGGGGATTTTCTCAAGTTAAGTAATGTGATTTACAATAATAGTAATGTAATTTGCTAGTTTGTGGATCATTTTTCACTTCAGCAAATTTAAAAAACAAAGGAGAAATGAGATTTTTCGCAAGTTGAGTAATGAGATTTGCAATAATAGTAATAGAATTCGTTAGTTTCCGGATCACTTTTCACTTCAGAAAAATTAAAAAATCCAATTTGGTCTATAGTACCTTGGTGTCTTTTTGAAATGTTAAAAGACCAATTTGGGTTTTGCAATTTCAAATGGTATTTTACTGTCATTTTCCCTAATTAATATTTTAAGTTATAATTATATAGTATATTTATGTCAATGTCAACAATGGAATATCTACTTTTACATCTCTTAACAACCACATATTTTTTAACTTGGACTGATATCATGAACTTCGAAAGAATAAAAGATGTTTGTTTATGTAAATATAGAAGATAAAACCCATTATACGGGTGTTTGTGAGGAGATCGAAATTGCCATAAAGACGAAGAAGACGACGATTTTAGAGTCGGACTAAATGACCAGAGTTCTAAACGGCTCGTCTTTTAGTTGAAAGCCATTCTGAAGGGTTGGCTTGTACGTGATAAAAATACACTACTTGAGTAATTTGTGGATTGGATCGCCTCCTCACCAGTGTTGTTGACTGGACTCCTGGGGGTGCATCTACTTGAGCTTCAGGGGTCTTCGATTTGATTCAATTCTGGGCCTTCTTTTACCTAGCCTGCTATTTCGCCATTACTAATCAAGGGGCCTAATTCTTGTTTGGCCCGTTTAACATAGTTTTCCTTATTTTTGGGTAGACAATATCAAATTAAACATATGCTACTATATATATTATTTCCATATACTCCTATATAAAAGTATTAAAATATTTTAAAACTAAACTATTTAAGTTTATTTTTAAACTACTTGATAATTTTATATTTTATTTGCTTTCATATATTATTATATAAATATATAGTATTATTTTTATTTAATTATTAAGCCACTAGCCTAACCATACGGCTTGATTGTTTTGACCAGTTAACTTTTTTAGCTTGGGAAGGTCTGATTTTTAAGACATTGGAAGTGAGAATACCCAAATTATTTAACATATATAGTCAGTATGGGTCTTTGACACCCTAGTTTTACAGGGGAAACATACAATAGCATCTGGCCTCTCTTTGCTAGCTTTAATTGGTGTTAGCTTTCATCCTTTACCCCTTTGGGCGTTTTTGGTTTGAGGGGAGGGGTGGCATGTAACTTTATTTGGTTTGTTAAAGGGGAGGGGAGGGGAATGGAGTTTTTGTTTGATTTAGGAGGAGAGGGGTGTCAATAATAGATTTACTATTTTACCCTTGCATCTAATTTCATACTTTTATACTTATATGTTAAATTAATTGACATTTAGCTTCCAACTAATTTATTTAATTAATTTTTTTTCCTTCAAGTTATTTAATTAATACTACAATATGTTTATAAAAAAAATTTCAACAATTAATATAATAAATATTTAAAAA
>JBAGKO010000009.1:575645-591139 GCA_037177275.1 Acacia concinna
TTCTTGACTTGTCTACATGATATTCAACATACTAGTTAGTCAATATAAGATAATAAATATATCATGCAAACTTTTTTCTCTTTAATGTGATGCATCTCTATTTACTCTTTTGTATGATGCATATATATTTGACATCATTAAAACTAATCTTGTATATAACAAAATCGCCTCAAATCATACTTCTGAGGCAAATTTGACATACAACAAGTCAACAAGGCAATCCTGTTAAGGATAAAACAACATATAAAACGACTAATGGATGCCAAAAAGAACCCGGAGCTAACATTCTTGTGACCCAGTGACATCTCTTTTATAAGAACCACAATTAATTTCATTTATTACCTTGGGTCAGTTAATGCCGGTCTCTCTAAGTTCAGTCTATCTGGAAGTCGCATTATTTGAATGGATTGCGCAACTTATTTTCATATTTAGACATCATTAAGATTATCAAAACACACACACACACAGAGAGTTATTGGAAGTCGCATTATTTGAATGGATTGCGCAACTTGATATGGACTCTTTCCGAATCTTTCTGTAACATCCAAATACCCCAATCATATGGTTTAAAAAATCAATTAAGAGTGAGGGTAAAAGAGAGAAATGATGAGAAAAAACATGAAATAAAATGTTAAAAAAAAGTGAGAGAGAGTATACTAATTAAGATTAAAATAAGTCAAAATGCATTCAATATTTAACCAACCCAAACTTAATCTTATAAAAAGTACGATATCAATTAAAAAAATTGTATATTAGAAAAAGAAAGTAGGAAGTACATTAATAAAGTGTATATTGATTAGAACTGGGAGGATGCCCACATATGAACAGACAAAACAGTGCGGTTTCTATAATTTTTGTGTTCAAATGCTTTTATTGAGGTTTCCTGAAAATTTCACATTATTTGGGAATATGATTAGTCTGAGGCGGCTCATTTGTGACAAGGCTTCAGCCTTCAATGGCGTCTCTTGCAGATCATCTGGGCTCAGGTGGATGGCTTCAAGTTTTTCGTTCCCTAAGCATGAGCACATCATAAAGCAAAGGGATATGTTGGATTCCTTGAATTATAAGGGGTGTTAGTATGCAAGTAAACAAAACCTCAGTAAAGTAATCATTAAAAAAAGAAAATAAAAGAAAAACTTCTGTCTTTACAGTTTGGATATCTTTGTATAACACAGCCTCTCCACTTTACTAGCTCATGAGGAAATTCTCCGTTTGCAAATTTCCATCCCAGTTCTTCCAGCATATCATACATATAGAATGTTCCGTTGACAATGTTAAGGAGTGATACGTCGCGGAGAACTCTGATTCCAATTTTAGGATTGAATCCACATGTTCTAGAATTTTGGTGACATACTCCATCTTTCCTCTGTTCCTATTTATAAAACTTTTTTGGATAATTCTAACAAAATCTTAAGAAAACTAATTATATTACTTAATAATATCATATGTTGTGTTTTATTATATTATATAGTAGTTTATAAGTCAAACAACATAATTTAAAGAAAAACAATAAACTTTAATATCTTAAAGTAATATAATTATCTATTTTTATGATTCTTTAAAAAAGTCTTATAAATAAAAACGGAATGAGTAATTCTCCTCTGCTCCCTTAAAGAAACAAGCAATGTCTTTAAATATATTCTCAAGCCGAACAAAACTTGTTTCAAGAATTCCCGTGACCTCTTATTCAGGATTTTCCATTGCGACACTGTAGAACTTGGTCTTCTTCTGCTTTATCGAAGTATCCATTTGAATGGGCACTCGGTTGAGAAGGAAGGGAATTATTTTAAATGAACCACGCTGGAAGCTGGAATTTTCTGAATTCCAATCTGCACCATTTCTTTCCTCATGTCAGCAGCATGGTCCCATCTTCCCTTATCTGCGTTGATGCTTGATAGTATCACATATTGGCTGCAACGTTGAGTCTGTAACTCAAGCAGCTTTCTTCCTATCTCTTCTCCAAGATCTATAGCACCATGAATTCTACAAGCACTCAACAGAGCAAGCAAAACAGATGCGTCCGGCTGAAAAGGCATATTATTTATGATATCAGCTGCTTCCTTCAAATGCCCCGCTCTTCCCAAAAGATCAACCACACACCCATAATGCTCCATTAAAGGCACTACTTCATAATAATTTGACATCGATCTAAACAAGTCCAAGCCTTCCTTAACAAATCTCACACGAGAACAGGCAGTAAGAACTACTACAAAGGTGATGCTATTTGGCCGCAGCCCTTCGACCTTCATATCTTCAAACATATTCAGAGCCTCCTTCTCTTTGCCGTTTGAAGCTAGAGAAGAGATCATTGCATTCCAAGTGCATACCTCTCTGGAATCCATGCGGTTAAAGACATTCACAGCATAATTGAGGCAACCCATCTTCCCATAAACATCTACGAGTGAAGTTCCCACAAAAACTCCCAAGTTGATCTCATTCATTACAATGTATCCATGTACCTGCCTTGCACAGTCGAGTGCTGCTTTGCCATCGAGATTGACACAGGACAAAAGGACACTCACATACGTAGCCTCGTTGGGCATAACCAAGCAATCCAAGACATCCCTGTGAGCCATCATCTTCCTAAAAAGCTGGATAGCCTTGCCAAAGTTTGCATTCCTTGCAAACCCATGTATCATTGTTGTCCAAGTAACAACATCCCGCTTGTGCGTGCATTCGAAGAGTGAAATGGCAGAGTCCATATTCCCATTTGTACAGAGAGCATGAAGCATTGCATTACACGCCACGATGCAAGTATGAGGAATTTCATCGAACACCTTGCAAGCATAAGCTAGATTGTTATTACTCGCATAGAGAGCAACAAAAGTGGTTTGCACAAAGTGGTCATAAAGAACGCCTCGCTTGATCACTTGGGTGTGAAGGGCTCTTCCCAGAGAGGGAGAGTGAGAAGCAGCTTTGATGAGGGGAGGAAATGTGTGGTCGTTAGGCGGGACATGGCCGCCAAGCATGTGGGTGAAGAGAAGAAGGGCCTTGTGAGAGAGTCCAGAAATGTGATGAGCTCTGATCAAGGAGTTGTATAACAGTGTGCTTGTCCATTTTAGATGTGATGGTGTATTAGAGTAATGGAGGAGGTGACCACCGATGATCACCAGGGAATGTATTTGGGAGACCAATCTGGGGCACTTGGTGAAGCGTTGCAGAAGGGTAAGCAAAAACTCAGGCGAATGAGTCATAAGAGCCGATCCACATTCCTCAAGCTTTGATCCTCTTCCCAATTACGCAATGGCCTTAGTGCAGGTGGTGGTGGAAACTCATAATTGGTTGTCCCAAATGAACGAATCGAAGGTAGAGAAGCCGCGATTTTTGGTAATCTGCATCCCCACAAGAATGTGCCTGATAGTGATTAAATTTAATTTTGTTAATTGCCTTGCTAGTTATTAACAAAAGTTTAATTTGATAACGCATAAGTAGATAATTTACGTTGCAGGATAAAATAAAGCGATAGAGTCGACCTAAAAAAAGAGACAGAGAAAAGGTGAGGAAGAACAACAAACGTTGCCGGATAAAGTCGGCCAAAGAAAAGAAAAAAGAAAGAAACAGAGAAAAGGAGAGGAGCAGCAGCCGCAACTACAAAACCTTAATCTAACTGGATGGATTGGCTATAAGGAATATATAGGATGTTACTGTACTCCGTCGAAAATTATTATGGATTACAAAGTCTTTCTCTATGACCTATTAATTTCAGCCTCCCGACCTGAAAAATGAATGAATAATTTCAGCAGCTTGTTAGCTAGATGAACCCGATCCAAGCACCAACAACCACCGAGGCACAGTGAATCACAAACACAAAGGAGGCCAACGGTGTGTCCGTCCAATGATGGAGTACTTTGACGGAAGCATCTTCCGAGCCAATCGTGGGAATGGAGTTTCTTTCTTTTTTAACCATTTGGGGTTCGATGCTAATGAAATTGGGCACCAGAAAGCTACAAGCCACTTTTTGTTGGAATATTTTAAAATAAAGAGATGTATTTGTTAAAAATTCATATCTTTAAAAATTAAGAAATTTATGTAAAGGTTTGTGTATGGAGTTAAAACACTAAACGTCACTAAGATGATGTCTCTTTATTTTCTAGAGATACATATATGAAAGGTTATAATCAAAGGTTCTTGATGAAAGGTCACATTTGTTTTTATGATAACCTTACGTGTTATAAAAGTATAACCCTTCATAGAATAGTCATTTTAAATAACTGTTAGATATTTAAGTTATGTTGGTTCATAAATTGACATATGGGGTTCATGAATATAACATAGTTATGACTTTTAATTAAAGAGGTGTTGTTTTAAGAGACACCACTTGAAGACATCATTTCATAGCCTCCAATTCCAATCCTAACTAGCGGACAAGCCTTAATTCCTCATGCTCTACGATTGACTATTTTGTTTAAGGGTATTAAGGCAGTGAAGGTTTAGTTTCGCCTCTGTTTCGTCATTATGACTCCAATCCGTGTCCAGTCGGGTTATCCTAATCATGAACTAAATGACTTGTCTTGTTTTGATTGATGATTCACCACCCAGGTGAACAAACCAATGATTTCCAAGGGTGGCTTGCGGTTGAAAGCGAAAGCCCTCTCAAACCTTATTCATTTGTTTAGGGCGAGTGGGTGTCCTTCGTTACCTATTGATGACTCTACTTCTCCCCGCGCCACATAATAGGATACTTCAACATGGGGTTCGTCATTAATTGACGGATTTTTCGGGATTTATCTCAACCGTCTACTTAAAGAAGTAAAAGTCTGTGCTACTATATTACTATATATATAATATAAAAGGAGCTCTTCATCCTTGTCAATACCCTTTGTTATGTGGATTTTCCATCACCTATTTATTATGTTTTGACTTGCACACATGGAGACCATTGCATTATTAAAATAAAATTGATGCTAATGTAATAGTTTTGAAGTTATATCCGATCATTTCTCGCCTCAACCAATTTCACACACCTACCAACTGCCCGTGTTCTTTCCATTACCAGCAAATCTTTCAGAAAAGCTATATGCTTAACACATGCAAGTTTGACTCCATCAATTCCTTTACTCTAACAAGTAAGCAATAAATTCCTTTCCCCGTTGATCACTTTGTTCCTTTTCACTAGGAACAACTCCAGTCTCTAAAGAAGCAGACTCTTAACAAACCTGGTTTATTAGAAAAAGTTGAATCCAATACATGTAGTGCCTCACTTGACTGAAAGTAGGAAGCACCGCATTCTTCTTATTATACAAAGACAAGTTGCTTGCTTAAAAATGATTGTCACAATTGAATCATAATTAGTTGTATCAATGAAAATATCGTAGTATAGACAAGAAAGTAGCTGTGTCGTGAACTGCGTTGTGCTCATCAAAGTGCACCGTGCTGAATGAAAAAATCCCATTTTTTTCCAATTGGTATTTTTAGAGAAAAGGTCCCATCCTTCAATATCATGATTGGGTCGATCAGGCCAGATCATGAGTGAATAGAAAATCGAAAATGTACATAGAAAAAAAAAGTGGAAATACTTGGAATAATTCTACCACTTCTACTAGGAGTCTTGTTAGTGTTAGCTAAACGTAAAATAATGACTTTTATACAACGAAAAAAGGCCAAAGGTGCAAAGTGGACTCATCTTTTTCCCGCAGGTGCATTGGGGAAGGTTATCGTCTGAGCACTATTCTTAGTACTTTATTCTTTATTCTTAGAAATTATGTTCAAGATGTGGGTACTAACATCTTGTGTTTTTTTTATATAGTCTTTTTTTATCTAGTAAAATATATATATATATATATATATTGTAAAATCGATTATATTAACTCAATGCATGCGTATTGTTTGCTAGTTTCCCCTCTCCAATCTATTAGCATGCAAGGTCAATACGATCCACTATGTTAGTAATAGGTCATCTTCATCCGAACGGCTCCAAGCCTTACTTGACTCATTCTGAAATGATTCATCCGAGGTCAGTTCCATTATAGTGAATCCTAGCTCAAGTAGGGCTACTACCATTCAAGTAGGGTTTGAGAATCCTGTGAAGGAGATAAACCAAGATGAAATCTAGAGAGAGGTGACACAGCTGGAGCAACTGGCCCCTGTAGTTCCTGCGAATCTAGCGCCAGGTCTAATCCACTATGTACCAAGAGAGTTTGAGGTTCCCCCTATCATCCAAGCCTCAAGGAAAAATTCTCTCTTATGTCGATTGCGGAAGCTCATTTTTTAGCAATCTATCTTTGTCACAAGTGATGAAATAGAGAACGTTCAAAAGAGTCTCAGGTCTGCTCCATCTCATGGAGATTATGTGAGGCTATTGGATTTTTGGTGTTCGAACGCCTGCATACAAGAGCAGCAGCATGACTCATTGCCTTTGTCCTTAAGTGCACACAACAATAAAGTCAATTTATCATTTTATAAAAGCCATCATTGTCTTGCTTGAGTTTTGGAAATACAATCCATACTCAAGGGTCTTCTTTGTATTTTGCAAGAAATTCACCCATCAATCCAACTTACACCCTATAAGATAAATATAGGTGGGGTGAATTAAGCCTAAAGGAAAGTGCTGCCCGCGCATTAAAGACATTGAACAATACTTTCTCTTTCATCTTTTCTTCTCTTACTCCTCAGAGATCTAGCCCATCCAACAATCTTTAAGTTTGGATCATGAAATCTTTGGGAGAGAAAAAAATATTGCGGGAGGGATTGTGATTGTTATTGCGCAATAGATGAGAATTAGTTCACGAACTTATACACGAGAGTCTACTTCGTAGTGGGAACCGAGATGTCACAAGTGCGACACAAAAAAAAAAGGTTCCTACTTGGATGTCTTCACAAAATCAGTAGTGCTTCTAAATTGTTTGTATACACAACAATTTGATTGTTTCAGCGTTTATTTGGGGAAAGAAACAAATGACTTTGATCAAGGACACGGCACTAGTTTTACTTGCTAGAAGAAATGGGTGGTTTGATCCTGGATATTTACAAAGGAGTCTTCTTAAATTCATGTGGTCAATAGCAAAGGAAAGAGATAAGTATCTATTTGTCTTTCTTTATTGAATATGGTTTTTAAGATTTATGAGGTTAATTCATAATCTGGTTGATGCAATATTTTGCTTAAATGTTGTGGTTTATTGGCTTGTGGAATCATGAAAGTATAATCATGATTAGAAAATGATAAGAAGCATGATAGATTTAAATTTAATAAATTGATAATTGTCATGAGAAATTCTATAGTCAATTAGATGGGTTGATAATTATCATGTTGAGTTCTAATTTTTATTAAAATGATTGATGAAAAATGTGTTATAGAATAAATGTATGGATTGAATAGTTTCAAACAAATAACATGTATGTGGATGTATTTATTGTTGCATCATCAATCATTGATAAATTCCTCCTTCACTATAAGACTTCAAAAAGAGTCTTAATTAAAAATAAAAATTAAATCTCTCTTGAGCAATTGGGGGATTACCTTCACATAGAAGAGGAATGGGTCATCATTAATAATATATCATACAAAAGGCATAAATGCGCATGTGAAGGTACATGCTGTGGAGGAAGGACAATCTTATAAGACCTCAGAGAAAAGAAGAAATGATAGAATTATAAATTCTATTGATATGTTTGGCTATGGTAATTTTAGAAACGAGTCATATGAGTTGTTGTTGACATGTTTTTAATTGTTATTGTGGTTGTTCATTATTTGACTATGGTATGAAATTGGTACCAATATATATTTATTGTGATAGTCAATATATTCTTGCAAGGGTTTGTAGCCAAATTTATTTATAATGAATTGTCACGATATATTGGCACAAGATATAGCTATATGAAGTATTTGGTTTTGAATAGAGTAATTTCCAATAGTTATATAAGATTTGAATTAAATCTTGGAGATCCTTTGACGAAAGGTCTGACAAGGGATTCGGTGTTTAAAACATCAAAAGGGTGGGATTAAAGCCCTACAAAATTTTAATCCCATGCGTAATTCATGCATACCTATTCAAATGGAATAATTGGTTCAAAGCTTAGTTTATCATATTATTTCAGATGGGTGAAACCATGTTCTACTTAGGTAAAGGTTCAAATCCTCGAAATACCTTTACTAACAAAATGAGATTTCCAAAGTGATAAGAATTTGTGATCATTTTAAAATGGTGGGGGATTGTTGGAATATTTTAAAATGAAGAGATGTGTTTGTTAAAAAGTCATGTTCTTAGAAATTAAGGAATTTATGTAAAGGTTTGTATATGGAGTTATAACACTAAAAGTCACTAAGGTGATGTCTCTTTAGTTCCTAGAGACACATGTATGAAAGGTTATGACCAAAGGTTCTTGGTGAAAAGTCGTATTGGTTTTTAAGATAACCCTACGTGATATAAAAGTGTAACCCTTCATAGAATAGTCATTTTATTTAAGTTATGTTAGTTCATGAATTGACATATGAGGTTCATGAATATAACATATAGTTATCACTTTTAATTGAAGAGGTGTTACTTCAAGAGGCACCACTTCAAGACATCATTTCATGGTCTATAAATACCCTATCATTTCATTTATAACTTAGATATGAGATCATTAGAAACCTTAAAGAGATCAAACTCATTATCTTTGTCCTTGAGTGCACACAAATATAAAATCAATTTATCATTTTGTAAAAAACATTGTTGTCTTGCTTGAGTTTTGAAAGTGCAATCCATACTCAAAGATCTTTTTTTGTATCTTGTAGGAAATTCACCCATTAATCCAACTTGCACCCTATAAGATAGATATAGGTGGGGGTAAATTAAGTTTAAAAGAAAGTGTTACTCATGCCTTGAAGACATTGTGCACTACTTTCCCTTTTATCTTTTTTTTTTTTATTTTTTTCAAAGATCCAGCCCATCCAACACCTTTTTTTTTCATTTATTGATTTTCTATCTGAATGCTTGCATCTTACATTTTTATTTATTTGACCGGATAATAATGAAATTATTTGACATTTACATATTTATTTAGTTAAAAAAATTATATTCTTATGAATTGTCATTTATTTAAATTTTTAACTTTTAAATATTTCTCTTAAATGTATCAAATCATATACACACTCCTGTAAAAAATTTTATTTAATATAAATATATTAAGAAAGCCAAATCAATTCTTCAATGCTAACACGTACAACATACAATATGATCTAAAGTAAATATAAAGTAACAAGACATGCAATCTTTCGGGCAAAAAACAAAAAAACAAGACATGCACTCTTGCGGAAAAAGATATAGCGAAGATCATTTATCGAAGATGGAGAGTGAATTTCGTTCTATCGAGGTCCTTCGAAGTTCAAACATTTTGCGAGTCTCGAACAGCCAGCAAGGTTAAGAATGTCAAGAGAAGTTAACAGAAACAAGGTGTTTGGGATACTGATTAGATTATCACAGTTTCTCAAATTAAGGTACGTGATCCTTTTAAGATCTCCAACAGAGGAATCGACCTGCAATAATCCAGTACATCCCTCAAGATCTATCCTCTCAAGATTTTCTACTCCTTTAACATTTGGCGTCTTGACTAGACTTTTAGAGCCACGCAGATCCATGTTTCTCAACTTTGGCAATCTCTGTGAAGGAGCAACAAGAATTAGCTAGCTACCTTTACAAACAACAAACCATTCTTTGTTAAATTGGAGTTTAATTTATTAAAATTAGAGGTATCATAATCATATCTATAATCATTCATTTGTTAGTCTAGTCCATCATTTCTCAGCTGTTATCAACCGTAAAAAACAACAATATTGTACCTTTCCGCCTTCCCATAGCTGTTTTACATTGCTGTCAGGCATGATCAGTTCAACAAGTTTATCTGGTTCAAAACTTGATGGCAAAGAGCTGAAAGGAAATTTATGCCATGAAAGAACTCGTAACTCGTTGGACAGATTATTGAGGTTTCCTGAAAATTTTACATTATTAGGGAATATGATTAGTCTGAGGCGCTTCATTTGTGATAAAGCTTCAGCCTTCAATGGCGTCTCTTGCAGATCATCTGGGCTCAAGACGATGGCTTCAACTTTGTCCGTTCCCTAAGCATGAGCACATCATAAGGCAAAGGGATATGTTGGATTCCTTGAATTATATAAGGAATGCAAGTATGCTAATTAAAGAGAGAATAAGAAAACAAAATCTCAGTAAAGTAATCATAAGAAACAAATAAAAATAAAAACTTACTGTCTTTACAGTTTGAATATCTTTGTATGACCATAGCCTACTCCACTTTGCTGGCTCATCAGGAAATTCTCCCTTTGCAAATTTCCAGCCCAGTTCTTGCAGCATATCATGCATCCAGAATGTTCCGTTGACAGTGGTCAGGAGTGATCGGTCACGGAGAACTCTAATTCCAATCTTTGGATTGAATCCACAATGTTCTAGAATTTTTGTGACATAGTTCTCATCTGCTCCCTTAAAGAAACAAGCAATGTCTATGAATATATCCCTGTCCTTTTTCTCAAGCCGAACAAAACTTGTTTCAAGAACTCCCATAACCTCTTGGTCAGGATTTTCCTTCAATCTTTCTAACTGATCAATCCACTCTGATATGTCCAGCCCATACATAAAGGAACCTAACACTTTGATCACTAGAGGAAGAGCTTTAGCATATTGTAGCAGACTATAAGTCATTACTTTAAAGTCACTCAAAGGATCATCTTGTTTGAAGGCTCTTCTACAGAGAAGCTGAAGAGCTTCATCATCATTCAGTAGTTTAACCTCGTAAACTTCATCCACTCCATGCCTGGTTAGGATATGCGCATCTCTAGTTGTTATGATGATCCTACTCCCCGGCCCGAACCATGTGGACTTTCCAACCAGTTTCTCCAATTGATCAGCATGATCAACATTGTCAACAACAATAAGAGTTTTCAGATGGTGAAGCCTGGTGCTTATTAAATTGGTTCCCCTGTGATCCTCCCATATCTCTATATCTTCCTGCAATGTTTCACGGAGGAGTTGTTTTTGTAGGCGTACAAGTCCAGGACCCTTATGAACTTTACTTACATCAAGAAGAAGACAGCAAGCATCAAACCGGTGAGAGATTCTATCATATACAACTGCAGCTAGAGTAGTCTTCCCTACTCCAGGCATCCCCCACATCCCTACCTTTCGAACCTCTTCTGATTCTAAATCTAAAAGGTTTTCAAATGCTTCCGCACGAGATTGCATCCCAACTAGATCATCAGCCAGACTTGAGAATCTATGACCCAATTTGCGTATTGCATCTGTAACAACTTCATCAATAACATCGGACTCTGACCTAAAAAAAGAGGAAAGCTCTTCATCATCACCTAATGACATAAATGTAAACAAGTACGAAGTCACGAAGGAAAATCAACAAAAGCACAAGAGAAGGTTACTTACTTGGCCCGTACATCATAACCAGCGAGACTGCCTACTTGAGTCAATGCTATTCTCCATCTTTGTACCTTATCTATATTATCACTGAACTCTCTTTCATGTTTATCAAAGAATTCTTTATATTTCCCACTCTGTCTTCGAACATCAGATGGATCGACATCGAAGAAGATTGGCACAATAAAGTATCCCGGCTCGCTAATTCCCTCAGATATCTTTGCCAGTTCCTCCAAGCACCATGATGAATCGGCATAATTTTGGGAGAAGACGACATAAGAAATTCGGGAATGCTCAATTGCTTTGAGAAGGTCAGGTTTAATGGCTTCTCCTTTCTCAAGCCTTTTGTCATCCTTGAAGGTAAATATACCTTTCCGTTGAAGAGCGGAAAAAAGATGACCAGCAAAACTGTTGCGAGTATCCTCACCTCTGAAACTCAGAAAAACTTCGTATTTCCAGGTCCTCCGAGAAGATGAGCCGCCTGGGAATATAGGGTAATTCATTCCGACAGTGCAAGAACCTCACTTCCTAAACACAACAGAGACTCTCAACTTTACTCACGACGATGGCTGAATCATTCGATGGTAAAGTCGTCGTTGATTGGCAATAGAGAAAAATCGAAAATGAAGTCTTCGTTGACTGAACAAACTATGTAATTTTAATTATAAATAAGTCAATTTTTCAAGCAAGGTTAGAGTTTTTTTCAGTAGTGAAGTTAAAAAACAAAAAAATTATATTCATCCAGATTATATTTTCAGTGGTTGGATTTTATTTCACCAATATTTTGAAGAATTTCATGTCCACTATTAAAATATCGTCTCCTCGCGCCCATGATGTATGAATGATGATGTACACAAATGCTGAAGTGGCTACTACAGAGTATGAAAAGCTTTTAGTGGGATCCAGTCATATATATCAGTCAAAACTGCGTGTAGAAAAGTATTGAAGCTAAAAACATCGACCAACACTCCAAGAATGTGATTCTTTCGTCATTGCATTCGCTTCATTAGAGTCACAGCGAAGAATCATACTTTTGGGTAAGAATAGGAAAAAACAGAGGATTGAAACCATTAAGGATATATTCTCAGGGACAGCTAAAAGAAATGCAGCCATAAATCCGAGTGGGAAAGCAAGCTATAAGTATTTTATCAGGGTAATCATGATGATGAAGAGGTAAAGTGAGATCTGAAATCATGAACAGAAATTCCAACAATTTCACACCTTTACCTGGTGCTCGGCGATCACTTGCAAGACCCTATAATAACCATAGAAGCTACGATGAGACTCGTGTGTTCTACCAACCTCTTCCTTTCCAAGCTACTCCTACTCCTGTAAGTGTCTTGTCGTCCTGTAAGGTAGAAGGGAAGATAAATTTGTATTGAGGATGATAATGAGCTGTTTATTTGGGACATATTACCAGGATGACAGGATTTCGGGCGTGCAAGATATCCCATGGTTGATGGAAGACAGAACACGCTCAGGACTGAACCGCACACCCAGGTAATCGCAACTTCACAAACTGGCAATCTCATTTTCAATGCTAGTGCCCACGGTTCGCATATATAACAGCATATACCATGTTATATGGAAATAGCAGGCAAGCGCACTGTGAATTTCCCTTGGAAGTATGAACCAACAGTTACCAATTTCCTTTTGAATTTCACTTTAAATCACCCAGAACAAGAATTTCACCCTTTTCTTTTCTTCCTTCCTGCCAGAACAAGAATTTGCGATTTATCTGCGTGGATTTATGGTTTTTCATGTGGGAAAATTCCCAAGCTGATTTACCCTTTTTTGGAACTCCTTGCAGTTTTCCAACACAACCACATCGTAGCCCACAAATAAATGTATTGAATGAGAGCCTGAGAAGGGGGTTGAACCCCATGTTCGGAGAGACTGTCCAGCAGCCACCTCCGAGAACCATAGAAAATCCCAATTCAGCAGTTTTGGGCAAGCTCAAGAAAGAAATATACGAGCCCCCAAAGATTTTACCAAAGAGAGTGAGCATATGCTATAAAGACAGTGTTGCTAATGCTTTAAAAGAGAGAGAGAAGGAAAAGCAAGAACGTCGCAAGAGGTGTGCTATTTGCCTGGAAGATTTTGAACCTCGAGAAGAGGTGATACTCACACCATGCAAACACGTGTTTCATGAGGATTGTATCGTACCATGGATAAGAAGCAAAGCACAGTGCCCTGTCTGCAGGTTTGTGATTTGTGAGGAGACGAGGGAGAACACTCCATCCTTCAACGACGACATGGCCATGATGACACCCAGTGACCTTCTAATTTCAGGCGAGCTTCTGTCAATTTTCAGTGCCATGCGATAAGCTCTCGAAATGGGCAATGGAACTCAGTAAAATGAGAGTTGTACCACAAGCTAGATCATGGTACTCGTATTTAACATCCAGTGATTGGTTATTACTGTCAGATTTGTATCAATAAAACTCATCATCGTAGCATTAACTGAGTTTCCTCACACTCCCAGCGTAGATTCTGACAACGTTGTTAATAAATAGTTTCCACATGTTCTTTCTTTTTTTCTTTTTTTGTATAATTTGAAAATCCGTTAAAATATCTCTCTTCTTCTCTGGGACTAAACAATGATGGGGACAAAAATAGAAAATTATGGACGCTTCGAAGATTATATTCATATATAAGCGAAGAGAGAGAGAATAAGGGAATTCTACGTAGGCACTACGTGCCCCTGCAAGAAGCCTCATCTTGCAAATCACATTCCACAGTAAGGAAAAGGAATTGTTCATCTAACCCAAGAACACCTCAAGGGTATTCGCAAGAGGAATCCCCTGTTTCTTCTAAGCAGAATGAGATTCTTCAGCTAAAGATTCTAGCATGCTAATGACTTCAGTCGTATCATCCAAATAATACTTGGCCTTACTCGGTTTTTGTCCAACTGTGCAAGCAAATATGGCACAATTGGCAGAAAGAATATTCCTAGAGATAGCACTACTGATTGTTTCAAACATATCCTCATCTGATCTGTCATCACCAACACACAGCACAAAGTCAGCTTGTTTCCCTTGTACATCCATTGATGAAAAGATATTTTCAGCAACTAAGCCTTTGCTCACATCCTGCAAAACAATGACAGATACCTCAGATGATCCTTCTAAGCAGGGGTCCACTACACAATAATTTTGGTCAATTTCATTGACAGTCTAGTTGGTCAAATTGTACAACCCGCAATTTTTAATATTGAAAACCTCACCAGCCACGTTACTCCAGGTAAAGATGAAGGCAGGCTGGATACTCATGCCACACTCCAGCATATTGCATATAATTAGAAATTAAAATCCATCAAGAACATATTTGTCCATCTTTCAACAGAACTTAAATCTATTTCCTCTAACTCTTCACATATCTATGTAGATATTTTAGTAAATACAGAATTGAACCTCTTAACTAAATACCTGGGGCTTTACTTCCACAATGAACTGACCACTCTTCACAGCAACAGGCTCATTGGCCAAAACACTTTCTAGATGATCCAACATTTCCTTGGCCTGAGAAGATCCAAAACCAGGGTCTGCATCCCTGTATTGCCACACCAAAGCACTTTCCTTTTTTTCAATGCTTGAACCATCAGTTGCCTCTGTATATAGTTTCATCACAGGTTCAGCAATCTGAATCCAGCCAAAATCAGAGCTCTTTCCACAAATTTCCCATTCTTCACACTGAGACCACCTGAAGATGTTCAAAATTGTCTTTAAAAGGACACAATATGAGCAGAGATCATCAGATAAAACTAAGATAAGGCACAATGAACGAGATGCAGTGCAGAAAGCAAATGTTAGCTAAGTGTCAAAAGAGGAAGATGAAAAGGCTCAACTTCTAAGGAGCCTCTGAGTATATAACTACATTAGGAAATTACTGCACATCAAATTTCTACTATAAAAGTGCATGAAATAACATATTATTCAAACACTTTCAATTTTGCCACTACGCCTCAATTGCAGACAAGATATATCTATGGCAAATGAGTTGAATCAAAACAATATAACTAGGTCATATTGCAGATCGTTTTAAAACCCACCAGGAAGCATGGCTAAAAGTTTGCATAGGCCAAAGGCAAATTTTACTCGGATTACATTACATGAAAAGGGGGGGGGGGGGGGGGGG
>JBAGKO010000009.1:591239-602054 GCA_037177275.1 Acacia concinna
ATGTTCCAGCCGCTAAGCCACAAAGGAAAAGCTGAAAGCTAGAGAGGCCTTCTTCAGAATCAGTTTTTGAATATCTAGGATGGTTCCATGCCTACAATTTTTGTGCAGAATATGAATAAAAAATCAGCACATCACCATGAATTGATCACTACAGATAAAGCATCACAAAACATTCCCCAGAATAGTTGGTTGCTATTCAGCGCATAGTTAATTCAGTTAAGAAAAATAAATTTTGAAAGGAAGAAAGAAAGGGCTGCAATTATACCATAGCCCAACGCTTAAATGTATCATAAGTACTAAACTGCAGTCCCGCATAAGGTATAATCTCAACTAATGTTGGTTATAATCCAGCATACAAGCCTCGGAAGCCACGAGTCCTGAGGATATCAAAAAAAGCTGAACTCATGTTTGGATATACCTAAAGGATGGCGGATATTTGCACAGCATACAATTAGAAAAAATAGCTCCATAACGAACAGGACAACGTCATACAGTATTCTCATACAAAGCAAATATCTGATTGCATTTAGTTCGTGACTCTTGAACAAGATGGCACACACTTCAGAAAAAGGAAAAGGAAAACAAAATGGAATGGAATGGCAATAAACAGCCATGTTCAACGTGGTGCCAAACTGCCAATTTAGGTCTTTGATTACTAAGTTACGGATCCCCTTCCTTTATAAGGTTTTCCAAAATACATCTAAAATTACATAAAATATATTAGTAATAAGTAATATATTTAGTTTCTTTAAAATCTCTAAAAAAAAAAAGTAAGCTTAGGAACGGAGGGGCTATTTAAGGAAAAATAACTGAAATTTAAAGGGACAATTTTTTAACTACTGCAGAAATCAGAACCCAAATCATACCCACAGGAAAAATACTCATTCTTGTTTTCACCCAAATCACTCATGGGGTCCTTCTTAACAATCTTGAGAAACCCAGATGAAAAATCAAACACTAAAGCAGAGGTGACAATTTCCAAAGAAGTAAGTTTGAATATTTGAGTATGCAAGGCACTATTTTTAAAGCAAACGGGGGAGAGAAAGGATGTAAAACGAAACAAAAATTAATCCATTAAAAACAAAAACAAATTAATTAGTAATCATAATATTGTGTTTTGTTATATGAACGATTATATTTTAATTTAATTATTAGTATTTTGAATTATAGGATTATATTATTTGTTCCATCCAGCTCGTATAAGAAATTAGTTAGGAAGTTTGTTTTGGCCTTTAATATAATAGACCAATCAGTTTTTTCCAACAAATATATATATATTAGAACTATGTAAGAAGTGTCTCAACTGACCCGTATTTCCACTTCCTCTTCATTTAATGTCTCTATTATAGGATTGGTTCTTAATGATTGATATTTTATGCTATATTAAAAATAGGGAAAACATTTTTTTTATTGCATGCGGTCAGGATTAAACCCAGATTGGGTGCTACATAAGGCACTAACCATACCATACGGTCTAAAAGCCGTTGGTAGGAAAAACCCATTTAGAGGTATGTTTACTTTCACTCAAATTTTAATTTAATACTTAAGTGTTTTTTCTCTTAATTAAATTATTACTTTTGCTCAGAAGACATATACTTTATTAACACTATTAACCCCTATAAAGAAGTTAATTGTATTAAAGAAGCAAAACTAAAACGTTTAATTAGAAGGAAAAAACACAACCACAAAATTAAAAATTAGCAGTTTTGATTAGTTATCACTCAGAAGTTTTGATTCTAACTTTTAAGTAAATGAAGTAGATAACATATAAATTTCTGAGATAAATTTGCATTTTAAAAAAAAAAAATAGGGATGACATGTGAACTTTTAGGTTAACATATTTAGTCAACTAACATCAAAATTGCAATGACAAAATTGCTTCCTTTTTAAAACTTTTGGATAACCCACCCCCCCCCCCCCCCAAAAAAAAAAAGAAAAAAAAAAACACCCCCAAAAAAAAAAGAAAAAAACACACGACACACTATTCTCATTAAATTCAGTGCGCATTGAAAGTAAATCATTGTGAACTTTGAAGGAAAAAAAACGTACCCCTCCAAAAATGAAACCAATCTCCCAAATCTCAAGTATAACATCAATAACAATTTGAGAACAATTAATACAAGGCAAAAGCAAGAAAGGATAACACTTCAGAATAAGTCAAAGCATATATAAGCTTCAGCTGAAGTGTCCACAACCATGTGTGCAAGTGGGGATACATAGAGATAGAGATAGAGATCAGTGTGCGCGCATATATACACATATATAAATATAGAGAGAGAGAGAGAAAGCACCTCAAGAAGTATCCATGTTCTGCAGCAATTCCAAGTTTTTTGCAGGGAGTAAACCAGTTACTTAAGCTATCCTTCCCCCTCCCACTAACAATGAAAACTACATTTTTGGGGTCTGCATTGAGTGTGTTCAAAATAGAGATGACCTCTGGACTTGGACTCTTACTAATAGAGTTCTGTGGCATAACAGTGCCATCATAGTCCAGCAAAATGGCCCTACTCTTTGCCCTCTTGTAGGCTGAAACCATAGCATCAATAGAGAGCTTTCTAAAATTAGGATCAAGTGCCACAACTCTGAATCCAAAGCTAAGACCTATTCCCCAACATCTTTTCCGCAAGAGGTCTGAGCAGGCCCTCCCCATATCATGCAAGAAACTACGTGACCAATAAGCCACATCATGAGTGCTAACATACCGATAATGCTTTTCATGCCGCAACTGCTTCTCTCCATCAGCCATTGAGATGGCCTCATTCATTGCCTCAGCAGTTGTTTCAACATTCCATGGATTAACACGGATAGCCCCACTAAGTGATGGAGAACACCCTATAAATTCTGATATCACTAGCATGCTCTTTGAGCCACTGGCATTGGTACATGACTCAGAACCAGGCATTTCCTGTCTACAAGCAATATATTCATAAGGAGTTAGGTTCATTCCATCTCTTACAGCTGTGACAACAACACATTCAGCAATGCTATAATAAGCAGCTTTTTCTGCAGCTGAAACTGGTCTATCTATAAAAACAATAGGTTCATAACCAGGACGCCCAAATGTCCTGTTGACCCTGCTGCAGCTTTCTTGTATTTCAGCTCGTATGCCCTCTAGATGCATACCATTACCCCCAGCAGGACTTACTATCTGGACCAAAATAGCTCTTCCTTGCCATTTAGGATGTTGACTGAGCATCTGCTCCACAGCCAAAATCTTCAAATCAATACCTTTAAAAACGTCCATATCATCAACACCAAGCAAGACAGTTTTTCCTTCAAATTGCTGTTTCAGCTCCTTTACTTTAGACTCTTCATCCGCCATTCTCATGAGTATTTTTATCCGATCCATGTGAACCCCAACTGGCATAATCTTAATACTTATAGTCCTTCCGTAATATTCCAATCCTAAGTAGCCTCTCTTTGACTGATACTCCAGACCCAACATACGACTGCAACAGGACAGGAAATGTCGAGCATAGTCAAAGGTGTGGAAACCAATGATATCAGAATTAAGTAAAGCTTTAAGTATCTCTTCCCTCACTGGAAGAGTCCTATATATCTCTGAAGATGGAAAGGGGCTATGCAGAAAAAACCCCATTTTCACCCTGTTAAAGCATCTTCTAATAAAAGTTGGAAGCACCATCAAATGATAATCATGAATCCAAATATAATCATCCTCTGGGTTTATTATCTCAACTACCTTCTGAAAAAATATCTTATTTGCCATGACATAAGCTTCCCACAAAGAACGATCAAACCGGTGATTTTTGTCAGTTGAAAGAGGTAACATGTAATGAAACAGTGGCCATAACTGCCCTTTGCAGAAACCATCATAAAATTTAGTCAAAACATCCGGGGGCAGAAAAGTAGGAACACAGTTGAATTTATCCAATAAATACTGTGACACATCATCCTGTTCGGCTGGATCAACAACAACCCGCAATGACCCAACATAAAGAACCTCCATATCATCAGGAAATCCATCTTTAAGCTGTAAAAGCAATGAATCTTCATTCCAACTGAAATTCCACCCCTTATTGTCTTCCTTCCGCCTTGCTTTCAAAGGAAGCTGGTTAGCTACAATGATCATCCTATCTGTAGAAACAGTTGATGGATTATCAGAAGAAACACTATGTGCCTGGTCATCATCAAGTTCTGAAATTATCCCAGGGACACTCATAACTCTTGACAGCCGCTTTCTTTCTTTAACCTCCCTGTCCATTGCTGGGAAATTCCCTGAAGCCAAATCCAAAAGATTTGTATACGATTTTGACATCATCTTTACGTTTTCCTAAAAAATACTCCAACAAAACTTATCTGCTCTGCCCATTGAAAAGAAAAACAAAAGCAAAAGCCATTGATCAGGAAGTGACTATACCACTATATTCATAAGCTACATATGAACACTCAATATCATAATAGTAGAAAAAAAATTGACTAAATATCAATCAAGCATACTGATTTGTGTTGTCATTTTCTTCTATGAGGCAGGGATGGCAGGGCAACCAAAACACAAATAATTGCATTTCACTACAATGCTGAGACATATAAGGTAACTAACGGTATAGGCGTGCTGTATGCAAAAGCCTAAATACCCCATGTCATCCCCACGTGTCATATCAAAACGAGCATAGAAGCCAGCATCTTTACGGAAGCATTATACAAACAAAAGTCTTGTGATCCTAACGATAGTAAAACCAATGGCAATTCTGAAGCCATGATAGCAGGAGACGATAATACAAAAATAGACTGTTTCTTTCCGACCAACATCATGCTCACAATGTTGAAGCACAGAAATACTAACCCCAATATAATAGTGGCCACAAGAATTGAGCCAATCTTAAAATCCAGTACTGCGGGAAAGAAATCGGGATTTGGTGAGAACAATATTGGCAATTGACACTGACCTTAACAATAGAAGCAGCGGCAGAGCAATCCTTGTCGATAGAGTAGCAAGTTGTAGCCGAATTTATGGAATATTACAAATTACAAACAAGATAAAAATTCTAGGGCTTCCTTATGTACAAGATCTCCCCTTACTGCTTCTCCTTCCTCAAAATACTTTAGTGTGAGATATGAAATAGGAAAGCGCCGTTAATATTCAGAAAATTATATTAATTTTACAGACAACCTCTAATATAAAAAATATTTGAGTGATTAATTACGAATAAAGAAAAGTTTAATCGTCCAATTTAGGGTCTGTTTGGGCAACCCAACTACGGTTTCAAACTGTAATTTGTGCAAGTTGGGACAAAATTTTTCTCATATACTTACTTCAAAATTTATAAAAACTATTTTGAAAGTGTGAAACAGTCACTTAGTCGATAACCTTATCTGCAGTTTCGTACAGTACCGCATTTACAGTAATGGTCTTAGTTACGGGAGTGTCAACAACCAATGACAGCTAATGGCTGCACATATTTGGTCAAGTAGCATGGCAGTATTGTAATAAAGATGACTGACAAGAGCAAAATGGTCTGCAAAAGGTATGGGGTGTGAGCAACAAAATGCGAGCCAAAGGTTGATGACTCGGTTAACTTTTATAGGGAAAACCGAAAAATGGATAAGGCCCCTGCCCTTCCCTTCCCTTCCCTGCCCTTCCGAGATTCTGACACGTACAAAAGCGGGACATTGTATTCGACCAGAAAAATTAAAACAGAAAGAAAATTACTTTATTTTTGGATCGTCCATTAATTTTTTAGAAAAATTGTAATGAGGTCATGGGTAAAAGAATATATGTTAAAACGACTCTATAAAATCAATAAATTGTGGTGAGGGCCTTTAAGATTTTTCTGTTATTTATTTCAATTATCCATTTATCCAAATGTTTAGTGTTTAAGCAGCCCATGTGGTTATCAATGGCAGACCCTATTCTCCATAGAAGGTGCTGGATTAAAGAATTTCTACAAAACTTAGGGACCTATTTTCTAACTAAGGCAGAGATTCTCACCATCTATACAAGGTTTAAGGTTTGTAAAGAGATGCACCTTACCAAGGTTTTATTGTATCTAACTCTATTAAAGACATTCATTCCTTGTTGACGGTGGAAACCATCACCCTCTTCAATTTGAGATTGATGAAGCTAGATCCCTCATCTTCTCAAACTGGGATCTTCAGATCATTCATGCTCATAGATAAGCGATGTCATGCACAGACTTCTTGGCCAACATGGCACATGACCCGAACATGGAGCTAGCCTTAATTGGCCTTCCTTCAGCTCTGTGTTCGAATCTAATGCCAGCTAACTACACTAACATTTGATTTCTTTTGTTATATATTCATGATCGTTATGTGGTCTAATTCTGCTTCTATTTAATTTCTCAAGTGGAACACTTGCCTTTTATATATAAAAAAAAATGGCAGACTTTGTGGTTGTCAATGTCACACTTGTGGCTTAACAATTCGAAGCATGTCACCAAAGGGGATGTCATTGACACACATAGGGGTAGGCATTGACAACCATAGCGGTTGCCATTGACACACACACAAGGGCAAGCATTGACAACCACATGGGCAAGCATTGACACACATACAGGGGCAAGCATTAACAACCACATAGGCAAGCATCAACACCCACAGAGCTGCCATTGATAGCACACGAGGCTCCCAGGGACACCCACAAGGCTCCTATTGACCACCACAGAGGCTACCTAAACACTAAAGGCATTTTGATAAATGGATAGTTAGAATAAACGACAGAAAAGTCTCAAAGGCCCTTACTGCAATTTATTAATCCAATGGGACCTCGTCGCAATTTTCTCTAATTTTGTTTTGGCAAATGATCTTCTATTAAATGGATCATCATTTATTGTGGTCCTGCACCCTCACACCTAATAGTACCATGCTAAAGAAGAGAACACGAAATGGCAAAGAGAATGAGTGAATGAAATAAGCAAGTCAAAGACTCAACATGCTTATCGAAATGTGAGGTAATCCTTTAGTGCTTCTGTTTTGCTAATGAAAAAAATGCAGAGGCCATTTTTCCCCCAAATCCATAGTTTTGACGAATGTAATATTTTTCACAATTTTAGATTTTTGTATTGTAATTATGGTGCAATAATTTCCCCAACCCCCTTTTGTACTTTTCTCGTTTCTCTTTCCTCTTCCTTCTTTCACCTTTTCTTCTTACTTCGTGTTTTATCTTCTGAGACCTTTTTGAAAATCTCAACCTCTTCAAGATCATCTTTGCTTTATTGTAGGGTTGTCGTGATTGTCCACCTATTTGTCTTGCTCTCGCTGCCTTGACCAAAGCCTGGGGGCGCCAGCCAGCTGCAGTTGATGGAGGACAAGCAACCACTCTTAATAAAAATTGGGTTCTTTGGTTAGGCCTACCAAAGTGTTAGAATCGGTTGTCACTTAAAAGTAGGGCGAATTGGGTGTCTAATAAAACTTATGGACTTTAAAAATCTTTTCATGGATTAATAAAAGCAATAAGTATAAAAATAATGATCCATAAATTCAAAAACAATCAATCAAATTAGACATGATGGGAATATAAAAGATAATGGAAGAGAATATACAAAATATGATTTATCCTAGTTAAATCCAATCCACCATAACCTACATCTAGTCTTCAAGCTCCACTTGAGATTTTCAATCCACTTCTTCTTATTTAATCTGGGCACAAGAGAAGCCGTTGTAATCCCTCAAATTTCATAGATGCTTGAGAACTTTTACAAACACATAAGTTTACTCCGAGCACTTGTGAAGCCTTTTTAACTATATCAGAGTTACTCCCCTTACACCCTATAAGGATTCTACTTTGATGATAAAGATTTACAATCAGTATTCTCTCATAAGAATATATAGATAATTACTGAGGCTCAAATGTAAACTTTCTCTATGGTATATTACATATTCACTAAAAAAACAATGAGTATATGATATGGAATGTTGGAGTCATAATATTGGCGTAACCGCGTGTGCATGACGTCTCCATTTGGATGTCTTGTACTAGGAATCCCTTTTTTAGAGAGATCAGCACAAAAACAACTCTATAGTGCAACTCGATCATATAATCATTGTGCATCTGATATCCTAGATTTAACCCATATACACTTTCCTTGTGGCTAATCTAATCCCTCTTGAGCCAAAATAAAACTCAGATTGCCTTTCCTATATGCATAGTGTCTACTCTTATGAAATTCTCAAAATAACATCACAAGGGACTGATCTTAGACACAAGCATAAATGTGTATATTCTAGGTAATCTTTCTTTTGCCCAAATAGCATTTCAATATGAATCAACCGCTTTCCTAACATAATACCTTTAAATCGTATATATCATGATTATAGGAAAAAATGCTAAAGTAGCAGACGTTGAAACATATCTCCATGATATTGTCAAAGTCAAAGGACATCTTTGAAAGGATTAACCTTTCTAGGACTCACACAACAATGAAGTAGGGATCTATTCAATTGTTTCCCATTTGCGGCTCTCCAACACATGCGGTATGAATCGCATGCTACGGTGTTACTCTTATACTTTAAGAGCGTATGTCGATTTAATCTTATCATTAACACCGTACAGACTTAAGTTTAGACACACACAATATCTAAACCCAAATTCTTCATCTTTACTCACATTATATGACGTCAATTTGAAGAATTTGTTGTCCTGTTACAGGTATCATGGATGTGGGATTCCATCTTAATTGACATGTTGTTGTTTGATGGATACCTTTTGTTGCCACCACAGCGGAGAAAGCCCAATAACTACTTGGTGTTACACACAAAACCAACTCAAACATTAACTCGATTTGTCTAATTGCAACACAACTATAAGCAACATCGGCTAAAGTAGCTCACCACACAGGCCTTGATCCTTGATTAGGGTAATAGCTCCTTTTTGTCTCTAGTCCACGGAAGTGGGAATATCAATAACATTTGGTACTTAAATGATGATGTTGTCTTCAACTCATCATGGGATCTCTTGTGTATTCCATAGCCAAAAGCCTTAAGCCCTATTTGATACGAAGCATTGGGGGTAGGGATCATGATTGGGTTAAGGATTGGGTAAATTGTATTGTTTAGTAAAAGGGACAAGGAATACCTAGGGATTGGGAATCCCACAAAAGTGGGATTGATGCAAAACCACCATCACCCTTGGTATTGGTGAATAGTACATGTATTGGAAAATGTTGGGACAAAATTGTTCCTATTTATAATAATTTTTAGACAAAAGTACCCTCATCTTATTCTTCACATTGTCGTTTGATCTCTCTCATTTATACATACTTGTCTTCAACCCCATCTTTGATTGCCTTCTCTGTCTTTAATTAGTCATATTCTCTTTTCTCTCTGATCTTCGGTCTTTGCCGACAGCACCCACCCCTAATCTCCTCTATTCTTTCTAATATTTTCTTCTTCTACGTCGACATGAAATTTTTCATCATGTTGAGTATGGTTTACAATCTTCGTTTCTGTCAATTTTTTTTTGTTATTCTTCTTTTAATTTGGTGAATAATCTTTGAAAATCACATACATGTTTTCGGTTATCTGTGAATTAACAAATCTACTTTTTTATTTTTTTTTAAATATATTAAACTTTTATGTATATGAAATCTCAACCTTAATTATTAAATATCGTTGATAATTTCATATTTACTTATATCATATCTATTTTAGAAATATCAATATAAGATAGGCTAAAGTACACTTTTGGTCTTTTAAATTTAGTCGAATCCCTCTTTTACTCCCTTAACTTTAAAAATTGTGTTTTTAGTCATTTTAAATTAACGTCATTAACTTCACTGACAAAAAATGCTGACTTAGTAAAGTTAAAATGCTAACATAATTTAAATGAATGCTTTAATTTTGACGACAACTTGAAGATTCATTAGAGTTTTAATCATTTTCCTATTGACATATAATTTAAATAAGAGATTATGTTAGCATTTTAAATTTGGACATGCTGAGTCAGCATTTTCCGTCAGTAAAGTTAACAACGTTAACTTAAAATGACTAAAAATACACTTTTTAAAGTTAATGGATTAAAAAATGTCATCAATTAAATTTGAAAAACCAAAAGTATACTTTATCCTCTAAGATATTATGATTATATTTGAATAGATGTGATTGGATATCTATACCAAATATCATCAAATATAAAATATATTTTTGTTTTCCAATGCAAATTTAAGATTTCCTACATTTTTGACACAATTAATCCATCATATTATAAGTTAAATAAAAAATAAAATTTAAAAATAATATCAAACGCTCAAATGTTAGAACGACTGGTTGTAAAGAAATGGGATGATGAAGTGTAGGGTTAAATAAGGATATTATTGTAATTTCATAAATTATGTTATATTATAAAATAAAATTAATGATAACATTCCCATTAAATATTATTTACTACTAAACATAATTTAATAATCTAATCTCTATCCCATCCCTAGTCCCTTTTTTTATCCCAATTCATCAAAATTTAAGGCACTATAATCGAGTCCCGAAACTGTGGCCTATTTTGCTCGTCATATTAATTGCGCCTAATATGCAGTATAGTACACAACCAGTTGTTCTTCTCTCAAGGAGCTATTATTTGACAATCCTAAGTAATTTCCTAATTGGTTAGTTAAGGGGGTTTTCTAGGTGCAAGTAATAAATCTAAACTAATTCTAAACTAATTAATTATTTTTGGGTTTTTGGTAGGTTAAGGTTGGTTTGGATTAAAGGGACTAGTCTCTCGATAATGGAAAGTTAGGTTCTCATCGCTTTCTAAAGATAAAGGAGTTTTAATTCAATTCTCTAAGTCTTTATTAAAAACCTCAAGCGACCGCTTGAGTCCAATTATTTAACTTATGAAAACTT
>JBAGKO010000009.1:607459-620033 GCA_037177275.1 Acacia concinna
TTTTAGTATTTATTATGCAATTTTATTGTAAAAATAATTTATATCACATCACAACTCTTACATGTAATTATTATAAATGCTAATACCCTTTTTTGTCATTTCACCATAGAAAAAGCTATTCTGGTAACATTTATACAAACATTCTTAATTTTTTAAAACCAACTTTTTAACAAAAGTATTCTCATAAAATCATTCTAAAAAAGCTATTCTGCACCAAAAGCCATTCTCAAAAGCTTTATCCAAACAGACTCCAAGATAAATATGTTAAAAGAGTTTTGTCTCAATTTACGCAAACTTAAATTCCAAACCTAAGTTTAAGGGTTTCTAAAAAAGGACACTAAATGTATTTTGTACTTTTTATAAAGAACTTGCTAGTTTTTAAGGTACATTAATTTTTTTTAATATATATACTCCTATTGAATAAGTGTAACAGGAGAATGTAAAAATTAATATGGTATTTGAGTTTAGAATAGTTAATAAAAATTATATTATGAATCATTTAAATTTTAAAATAATTTAAATACTTTTAATTGTTTTTAATTACTCACTCAATTCTAAAATATAAGAGACAACCGTAATTTTTACTCCGTTTTAAAATATAAGAGATATTTAAAAAATGTTTTATACTTTAATTCTTTTTTTTTCAATTTTATCTTTATTCAGTATTAATGTTTTTGTTGACTATAAAATTTATTATTCACGAGAAGATAAGAGAGCGGTAGAAGAGAGAAAATAATAAATTTTAATAAAAGTATTCTATTTCTTATTTTTTATTTTTTTATTAATAAAAATATTTTATTAAAATAGAGTAATAATTTTAATATATTTAATATTGTTAACCGTAGCTTCAAACCAGAAATCAATTAAATTTCTTGACCCGACTAATTTGTTGTGAAAATTGATACTCGTTGGTTTTAGGTGTACAATTATTATTCTGTTTTTTTTTTTTTTGCACTTTACTCCTCAAATGTACTGTGATGTCACTCACGCATTTCAAGGTTGCTTGGCGCAGAAAACCAATCCCGATTTGCTGCTTCTCTGCTTAGCTGTATCAAAGTTTCACTTCCCCGCTCGTTTTTCTGACGCCTGTTTCGTTAGCTGTTAGCTCTCTAGACGGCGAACCATGCCGATCCACAGCGTTGCCTCGAGCCGAATCGTTGCCCGGAGCTCTGTCATCGGAGCCAGATTTATGTCTTCATGGTGGCGAAGCATCGAACCTGCTCCCAAGGATCCGATTCTCGGAGTCACTGAAGCTTTCCTCGCGGATCAGAGTCCAAATAAAGTTAATGTTGGAGTTGTGAGTTCTCCGCCGCTTTGCTCTTTCAGTTACCGGTTGATTTTCTGGTCTGTCTTCTCATAAACATTGCGAACAAGTGAACAACGTAACAAAATTATTATGAATCTTCTTTGTTACTCTCTTCAGCACCTGTCCGACTTGTTTTCTTAGCCGGCATATCAGCCTCACTTAGTCAACTAATTAACTAGTTATCTTCACTGTGCATTTGTTAGCAACAATCGGCTTGGTGGATTTAATTTTGTCCTTTCATCGAGGTGTGAGATTTTTAATTGAGAAGGATGTAATAGTTGAAATCAAGACGATAAACATTAGCGCGGTCCTGATTCATAGTAATGAAAGTTGTATTTTCTTGTTTCAGCCTTTTTATTGACTTCTTTTTAAAATATTACTATTACTATTGACTCGCAGAGAAATTTTGAAACTACTGTGAAAAGCTGTCACTCTGATGTATATCCTTCGTTTAACTTCTGAAATATATCTAATGGCGAGAAAAGAGAAACAGAGACAGGGGAGTTGTTTCTCAGCTACGAGTTTAGTTGGATTAAGTATGTCTCTACATTTTTGACTGATTTAGAAGTAGAATAGAGTAATGGACTACTCATACACGACATTTAAATAAATAGGTAATGAATTAGGATAGATTTTGGTGACCTGTGCTATTGATTTGATCCTTCTCTAATCCATATTTTTGCTTTCTAAAATTTGTGAAGGGTGCCTATCGTGATGACAATGGAAGGCCTGTGGTTCTTGATTGTGTCAGAGAAGCTGAGCGCAGGATAGCTGGAAATGAATACATGTGAGCACAATAAATTATTATCGGATATTTGTTCATCTGTCGTGTGAAAGATGTTACCAAAATGTTAAATTCTCTAGTTAGCGCTTTGTACATAGAGTAGATATCTTATATTCTCGAGTACATTGAAATCTATCTATAAAAAGTCTAAGCATGATATTATTGTCATTGGAGTTGTTAGCACACAGGCCAAATAATAAGTTCGTTTTCCTTGTGATGATAAACGTGAGGTTGCATTAATTCTTTTAAATTTATCATTTGATGAGGGATCCCGTTTCCTTCCTTACATTTTTGGGATGATGTAGATAATCGGTAGTAATTTCTCCAGAAGCAGTTTTCTTTTTCAAGTTTTTGTTACACTCCCTACTACCTGCAAGGAAACAAATTCCTTAGTGGCCCAATAGTTTTAGCTTCAATTTATTGTATATTGAATTAATAAATTCATATAGAGCATGGATCTTCTAAACAGTAGATGATCCACACTGATTAAATCTATGCCATTGTTTACTTTTGCATGTCTCTGTAATCTTATCTTCTCTTTTCTTTCCTGGCCAGGGAGTATCTTCCTATTGGTGGGAGCATAAAGATGGTAGAAGAATCATTGAAGCTGGCTTATGGAGAGGATTCTGAGTTCATCAAGGATAATAGAATAGCTGCAGTGCAGGCTCTATCTGGGACAGGTGCATGCCGACTTTTCGCAGCATTTCAACAGCGCTTTTATCCTGGCTCCCAAATCTATTTACCAACCCCTACATGGTCCAAGTGAGTATTCTGTGGCATATATATTTTAATATTTGTGTACCTGTAGGCCTTCGAATTTCTCTCTTCAGTTAAAAAAAAAAAACTGTTTCTCCATATACTCCCTGAATATATATTCCTAATTTGAGATATTACAGCCACCATAACATTTGGAGAGATGCTGGAGTGCCTATGAAGACATTCCGTTACTATCACCCAGAGACTAGAGGTTTGGATTTTGCTGGGTTGATGGATGAGATAAAGGTTATTTCATGGCCACTTCTCATAGTTTCTTGATTCTCCACAGATCAACATTTTTAATATTATCTGTTAGCTTTTCTGGTACATCATAGTCCTCACCTCTTAAATGTTGGTATTCTGTGCACAGAGTGCTCCAAATGGCTCATTCTTTCTGCTTCATGCTTGTGCTCACAATCCAACGGGAGTAGATCCTTCAGAGGAACAATGGAGAGAGGTCTCTTCCCAGTTCAAGGTAAATAAGTTTTCTGTATGCAATTAGGGATTTCTTTTTTCTTTTTTGTTGGTTGTTCATCACTATGCTTGTCTCCAGTTAAAAGGCCATTTCCCCTTCTTTGACATGGCATATCAAGGTTTTGCTAGTGGCAATACAGAGAAAGATGCAAAGGCAATCAAGATTTTTCTTGATGATGGCCATTTGGTAGGACTTGCTCAGTCATATGCCAAAAATATGGGATTGTATGGCCAGAGGGTAGGATGTCTGAGGTAATTTTCCACTCATTATCTGATTGTGATATCTCTTGATAACATTTCCTTTGCCGTGTAATACTTGTATGTGTTTTTTGAAGCTTGGTTTGTGAAGATGAAAAACAAGCTGTGGCTGTAAAAAGTCAGTTGCAGCTGCTTGCCAGACCAATGTATAGCAGTCCCCCTGTTCATGGGGCACGCATAGTTTCAACTGTCCTTGGTGATCCAGAGTTGAAAAGGTTATGGCTAAAAGAAGTTAAGGTAAAGTCTTCAATCAATGATTCCACGTTGATTTGGATCTTAAATATTAATAATGAGTCAAAGAATTCCTGATTTAGATTTTAGAGATGAATATAAAATGATATACTTGGACCACTCTTAAATACAGGAGAGTCTCCATCAAATAATTATTTACCTTAAAAAAGTCTTAGATATGTGGGGAGTTCGGAGAACCATTTTTTTTTTTTTCATTTTTAAAGTAAAAGTACTCGGTTGCAATGTTTAAATTTTGCTCCATTGACATGCACATATATTTGCAATGTCCAAGTTTTTATCTTCTGACGCACATGCATACAATTGCATTGCCTCAAGTTTTCTTCAGTAGCATGGCTAGTCTGATACACTCTATAAGAAGAGTTCCTTCTGTAATTCTGAACAAGAATGTGATACAAAAAGTTTAAAAATAATGTAGCATCCATCTAGCGACCATAAATCACTAGTATCATTATCAAAATACCAAACTAGTCCTTATTATAAGTCATTTTTAATTAATTCTCATATATCAAGGATAATTAGTTAAGTGAAAAATTAAAGGGCCAATTTACAACTTTACCCCCCATTTATGAATGTTGTTTTTTCAACTTTTTCTTCTCTCTCCTCTTTTAATTAAGGCTAAAATTGGAACAATGCCATTTAATACTCTCAAATTGGACTTTTATTAAAGATCAAATTTTTTTATCAAGATGGACTTGTAATAGAGACAAGAGTGGTATATTGGTATATCAGTATCATTTCCTGGGCGGATTTTGGGAATATAATTCAATTGGCTATTATTTGCTTTATAACTGCTCAGGTTATGGCAGACCGCATAATTGGAATGCGGGCTACACTACGTGAGTGCTTAGAAAAGCGGGGTTCTGCTCTATCTTGGCAGCACATAACCAATCAGGTCCATCTTATTCTGTGCATGCGCAAATGCTGCCTGCACTACATTTCCATCAGTATTGCTTGAATCGTTTGAGCTTTCTCACAAGTCGTGTGATATTTCTGCAGATCGGTATGTTTTGCTACACTGGGTTGACACCTGAACAGGTTGACCGTTTGACGGGCGAATTTCATATTTACATGACTCGTAATGGTCGCATAAGGTAAGGCCTCTAGTAAAGCTGGGTTTACTGCACTTTTTCTTCTACTTCAGCGCCGAATTCTCTAATTTTACGTATTATTGCAGTATGGCTGGTCTCAACACTGGCAACGTTGAATACGTGGCAGACGCTATTCACCAGATCACAAAATCTGCCTAGATTTTCTTGTTGCAAATTGTCGTAGGAGCTATTCATCAGGGTAGTTTTGTACAATTGAGACCCAATAAACTAGGAAGGTTTTGACCCTATCATCATTTCTCAATTAACCATGAATGGTGAAGATCTTCAGGGTTAGCTCCTTCATGGTGTTGATATCCATTCTTTTATAGCCGTCTCTGCTTCCCCATTCTGTGTTCTATAATGGGGGAAAGGTAGATTTAGGAGAGGGTTTAGCTTTGTTGCATTATACGTTAGCTACGTTCAGAACCGAGAGTTCTGCATTGCTTTTAATTTCAACTGCATTCTGAATAAAATATCGTCTTTCTTGATCATGTATCTTTCGTTTGCATTTGTCTTTTTTGGTACCAATACTTATTCCAGTCAAAAATGCAAAAAGTAGTGTCTTTCCGGACCTCTTCAAAAACCGAAATATGATCATTTTAGGCAGAGAAAATTGTCATAACAAGGATTAGTCCATTGCTCGGATAAATTATGACTTGCTTAATTCTTAACCAGTCGCTGGAATGATAAGTTAGGGGGAGTTTGGATTAACTTTTTAGAGAAAAAATTGTAGAGTTATTTTAGAAAATAAATTTTGAAGAATAGCTTCTTCAGTAAAAACTATAGAGGAACTCACAATAAGTGTGGGATTAATCTTTAGCCTATCGAGCTGGGGATACTTTGATTTATCCCAAAAAAAAACAAAGACTAATTCTGCAGAATTTAACAGTGTTTGGGTAATTTAACTCTAATCATGCTTTTGAAGAAAAACTAAATTATGAGAAAAGTGAGTGTTTGCTTTCCTTTTCTCAAAATTATAGTTTTGTTGATTTTGAGAGATATTCAAACACACTTATCTGGGCAAACGCATTTATACTTGTGTCAAGGGTTACAGTAGAAAAGGTGAGTTTGAATCCCTTAATTGAAGCTCAACTAAAAGATAATGACTATCAATTACAATCTTGGGTACTAATCTAATCTAAGACTCTCTTTTTTGTTATTATTTGGAGAAGTTATAAAAACAAAATATATTATTTAATCATCATATCATATGTTGTATTTTATTATATTAATATTTTAAATCATAAGTTAAACAAAATATTTTTAAAAAAATGAGAAATTTTATTACTTAAAATTATTGTAATGAACTTTTATAGGATTATCTAAAAAAATTAATCTAGTGTTATAATCAAGACCGAAAAGAGTATTAAATTTTAATTCAATGGTTTTGACGGAAATGTAATTAATTTACTAGATATAAAGGACAATGCTGCGATTTTTATTTTTTTTTCTCTTTTGTAAAAAGAGTTCTTACCGTTCACTGGAATGAGAAGTCAGCTAACTGGGCTGGAATTGTGAAAACGTTTATATGCCCTTTCAGTTTTATCAATCTTCTTATAATTTACTTGTTAATATTCTCTCAATAATCAAAATAATCAAGAAAAATGAGAAATGAGGGAATTAAAAAAATGACTAAGTTATTTAGAAAAATGCCACTTTGGTCCTTTTTACAAATCCACTTAGAAAGCAATTAATGACAGCTAAACTTTTGCCGCCATTAAATGTAATGAAAAATGGTTAATTCATGTTGGAAACTAGAGAGAGAAAGATGAGAGGATTGATAATATCATTCATAAATAATGGTAAAATGGGAAAAATGCATCAATTTAGGACATTAAGTTAACTACCTTCTATTGGCATATGAGAATTAGGTAAATTAAATTTTTAATAAAGACCAACGTTGTACTTATTACGTTAACTAACTTCCATAATATAATAAAATTAAGTAAATATGTATTGGATGTAAGGGAGTAGTTAATTGCCTAAACTAAAATCAAATGGCTTTAACTTTTAACAGAAAAGTCACAATTATTTTTAAAAAATAAATAAAAAAGTCTTCACCTTAATAACATCATGCCATTAGATTAGAATCTAACGGTTAACATGTCTCAATTGAACCAAGAGCTTTCCTTCCGTCTAGAATATTGTCATTCTCTGAAGGGAACAGTCTACAGCACAGGAGGGCAAGTTCAAATTATGCCGCTCAGGTTAAGACAGGGAGGGGATAGTGGAGAAGTGAAGTGAACCATGCACAGAAAAATCTAGCCTTGAACCCAGGATTGACATATGCATGAATAAAAACAACACCATAATATGATCATGTAAAAAAGCAACCCAAACTTGCTGCCGAGGCCCCCGAGATTTTTTGGCAGGCTCTGGCAGCCCCTACCTATGCAGATGGGACGTCGATCAACATTTTATACTCCTAGCTTTCTGGGATCTGATAAAAAACAATGTACAGATGCAGTAAATAAGTATGCCTTTTAACTAAAATGATATATTAGACAATCACCAATTTCCAGGTTATGCCAAGCAGCCACTACATGTATACATTCTCACATGGGGACAAAAACTGCAAATAGCGACAGAACCCCCACTTATAATGACCAGAGATAGGCCCTCCTTTGTTTCTTGTTTCTTTGTTTCTTGTTTCCTGTTTTATCTTCTCTTTACATCTATGTACCAGGTGGAATCTGGAAGCGTGGAATACTCTGCCGCCTAACATGCTCTGGGATGAGCTTACTGATCAATTCAGGTGATGCTCCGGACAGCTGCAATCAAAGCATTTCGTTACAGTCAAGGCTGCTATTGTTTCCGTGATCAAGAAACATTTTAAACATCAAAGAGAGTCATCTACCACCACGATTAACTGCACAAGAATCGTTCTCAGATTCTGAGTAAAGAATAATTTATAAGCTCTCCTCAGGTGCAATTGGCATAGATTATTGCATGTAGCACAAGTTTAGATATGGAGAATTATTAAATTCTTTTGTATATATATATAGTACATCCAAAAGATATAGCAGTCATAAAGATGCATTGTGCATATAATATCCAATTGAATAACTCAATTTGATACATACTTCCTGTTTAAAGTTGAAAAGTGGGGGCAGTGGGCGGCCATTAGGTAGTCTGGCATTAGGTTCACGAAGCTCATCGAAGAAAGGATGTGCACATGCTTCCAGCTAAAATAATTAAGAACCACTAGTGAGAATTATGCCAATTATAGTGAATCAATATACACATGCAATCTCATTTGGGGGAAAAATCTACGGCAGAAAGTCAACTGAAATAGTGAAATAAAATGCCATGCCAAACCATGTTGCTTTAATCCCTTAGAAGTATAATGAAAGAGAAGAGGAGGAAATTTCCGATGGGCCCTTAAATCAACATGGGTGTGGCACACTCCCACCTGAATGTACAGTGATTTCTGCTAGGGGATGAATGGAGAGAGGTAATACAGGATGTCTTACCGCAGTACATCGAAGACTAGGTGAATATTGGAGAAGCCTTGATGCAAGGTCAATCGCTTCAGGAGGCATTCTCTTATGAAAAACCTAAATCATGGATCAATTTGAATTATTGCATTGACCACATCAAGCAGAGAAAAGGGTCACTAAAAAATAGGTTCAATTATTATAACGCTGCCTGATTGTTTTAAGAATTGCATTATACTATTACTGACAATCTGTATTATTTCGTAGCATCCATTTCAAGGATTCGTTTTATATTTAGTTTGATTACGTTAACTATCTACTGATTCACTATTTATAATTTCATATACCACTATGCGGCATAGCAAATCAAGATGATAATGCACCAGGGAATTCATTTACCTTGTGCCAAGGGTGTGCTTTAATCTGTGGAAATCTAAAATCAGTATAATTTGGGTTCATGCAACGTATTTCTTCTCGAGTTGGGGTGCCAAGAACCTACAAAAAAGACAAAATAAGTATCTCTCTGCAAGCATATTCGTTAAACCGTCGTTTACACCAACTAGAATAGTGCCAGGCACCTTGATGATTTCCACAAGTTGGTCCACCTGATTTTCTCCTGGAAATAATGGCTGGAGAAATATTTGAAACTATCAGCAACAACAAACAACTTATTGAAAAAGGGTAAGGAAAGGGGGCTCCTTGAGCATGAGTAATGAGACAAACCTGGCCTAGAAGAAGCTCAGCAAGGACACAACCAGCTGACCAGATATCAATTGAAGTTGTGTATTCTGTTGCACCAAATATTAGTTCTGGAGCTCGATAGTAACGCGAACATATATAGGAAATGTTTGATTCACCCTTTACCTGATATAAATCGAAACATAATAAATTGCAAGTTTCATGACATTGTTAAGAGCAACCAAACTTTTAGCCAAAGGTTATCTGTTGTTCTCATACTTGCAGGTTATCAGGGTGTATACAGACTTAATTATAATACCCCTTTCAGAAAGATTTTAAGAGCTTTTGTAATTTCATGTTGGTTGAGCGTAAGAACAGTTTTATGTTGGTTCAAGAGCATTTGTAAACCCCTCTAGGAAAATAATACCCTTATCATGGTGTATAATCTTTGTTCAATCAACACTCTGGTAACATATCTAAATAAGCAAAAGAGTTCATATAAATCAAGATAGTGTTCAAGTCCAACATACCAAAACTTTTGCACTCCCAAAATCACAAAGCTTCACTTGGTGTGTGAGAGGATCAACCTACAAAGAAGTGTACGCCATAAATTGAGAATAAATGAATACACCTCATACCAAAAAAAAAAATGGTAAAAGAAAAACTTACCAAAAGATTTTGAGGCTTCACATCTCTATGGCAAACTCCTGGTACAGTATGGATATATGCCAGTCCTCTAAAGATCTGAGGACAATAGATACATAAGCTTAGGAAAAAAGAGAAATAATAAACAGCAAGATGGCCACCAGAACAATTAAAGAAAAGGGCTCATACTTGGTAAGTGTAAAGTTTCACATAGATGAGGGGCATCCTCTGGTTCATGCTACTGTAGTGTTTTAGAACTCGATACATTGTCTCAGGTATAAATTCCATAACCAAGTTCAGAAAAAGTTCATCTCTGCTAGTTGTAGAGAAGAAACAGTGCTTCAGAGAAATTATATTTGGATGATCCATCAAACGCATTAACTGCAGCTCACGATTCTTGTACCGCCGGTCCTGCAAGACCTTTTTTATAGCCACTGTTTCCCCAGTCTCCAAGCACTTTGCCTATATTTTGGGATAAATGGAGCTATATGAGAAACTCAAGCATAAAAGGAGTAGCAGGCAAAGTTGATTTACTCATACCTGGAAAACAATTCCAAATGATCCAGTGCCAACAACCCGTTCTGCCATGTAACTGATGGTCTGCAAGTGGAATCAGGAAAGGCATCTCAACTCAGTAACATAACTTTTGTAAGATTTAATGAAAGGAAGAACAACAACAATAGATGTCGTCAAATTTGTGTATTCAAAAGGTGAATTAGTAATTACTGCAGCACATGCATAATTTAACAGAGCTACAACTCTCAGAACCCAAAATATCACTAAAATTTTATAAAATTTTGGGAAAAAATGTCATTTATTGGTAACATATTGTGTCATATTCGTATTAAGAACATTAAATAAAAAGGAAAGACCACTAACGTCATATCACCAACCCCAGTAAATAGTTCTATTTGATCACAATATGAAACAGGAACCAACATGCATCGAGTTTTTTAGATGGACACCTTAAGATCTATTTTCCCTCAAAAAAGAAAGAAGAAAAAAGAGGTTATAAAACATCCCACCTGTTTAGGTTCCCCATTTTTGCCTCCAATTGTGGTAGATATTATGTGGCCAGTGACTGCATCATTCCCCTCAACAACAGTAGCTGGCATTTCCTGCAATTTACCGTAGGGAATAGCTATTTAATACAGTAATGAAACTCTCCTTACAAAGAATTAATTACGTGTCTTATGGTTGGCAGTGTCCCACATTCAACATCAATGCCTCAGCCTGCAGATTACTTGTCCTCAGTTTAAGGTAGTAAAGTCATTAATTGATACTCACGTACACAGACAAATTAGCTGTTAAAATTTGGACTCGTGCAAGCACGATAAGCAGCATCAAAATTTAGATTTGAGAAAAAAATGTTGCCATTAAGTTTATATAACTACAAGAAGTGGGTGGTTTTTATATAAATTTTGAAGAAAGTACAAACACAGAAGATTTCAATAGATCCATACAGGGATAATGTTCAATCAGGTGACCTCAGTTCCCAGGAAGGCATCACATGCCTAACAGAAATGTTGACTCAGAGACCCTGGAGAGAAAACACAAGGACATTGCTCCCAGAAGAAAACTAAAACGGTTATAAGAAAAATATGCTAGGACGTGAAAACATGGAAACTCAGCCAGAAGTTTCAACAGAGACAGGAGCAGAAAAGGTACAATATTAAGAGATTTTACTAGGAAAAAGATCTGGCCAGAAATTATACCAGGAAATAGACCAAATCATATACAGCGAACTCAAACAGAGTCGAGATTGACAAAATTTTTACAATGGAAAAGGCATCAAGTAATTGAAAAGTGACAAAAAATAATCTGAAAATTTAAACAATCTACATATGGCGGTTAGAACTTGTCTGAAAGAGAAACTGGCAATTGCAAATTCAGGTATATAGCTCCTCGAGGCTAAGCTAACCACGGGCTCTGCTCAATATGGTTTAAATTATAATTACGAAATCAGATCCTCTCTACAGCTCTTGTTGAATACTTGAAAAGAGCATAAACATATACACTGGATTCCACATTTCCACTTCTTTCGACTCAGTTCTTTTCCCTGGGCCATCAAACGATAAGGCCCCCCAACCTCATTTTAAGATTAGGATCTTAACAAGAAATGCTAACCAATATGTCTCTTCTTATAATTCATTAAGCAGAACTATAATCAACTTTTCAAGACAACCATACAATCACTACGATCGGGACCTCGCCGGAGAATAGCTCCGGTGAGCTGGCCCCGACCTTCAAACGAGCACAAAATCATGAAAAACCGGTAGATCGGTCAAAATTCCGCCCATACCGCAGTTTGTTAGCTGGATCAAGCCGATCCAAGCACCAACGGCCACCAAGGCACAATAAAGCACAAAAACAAAGGAAGCTAACGGTTTGTCCGTACAATGAGAGAGTACTTGGGCGGAGGTATCAGGTACCTTATCGGTCTCCATATCGAAGCCACGACGAGCAGACACCTTCAGCGAGTCATTTTCAGCTTGTGCCTGCGGTGGTGGTGGTGGTTGTGGAGCGGTCGCTGGCGGTGGTTGATGATGGTGCGGCCCAAAGGGCGTGGGGCGCAATGTCAGAGTCACACAAACTCCCGCTCTTCCCCTCCCTATCTAGTCTATCCTTCTCTTGTTCGCTTCTCTCTCTTGCTGAGTCTATTCTCTCTCTCTTTTGCGTCTTCCTCGACGGAAGAGTGTTAGGGCCAGTCTTTTAGAATTAGATAAAGGAGAGAGAAGAGAACGTCACGCGAAGTTTAGGCAAAGTGAAAACACGTTACAATCTTAACGGTCCAATGGTCAGCTTTATTTGTACCGATCTGTCACGGACCTGTCTCGTACAAGCACCCGTGCGGCACTTAGCTCCTCTCGTCGCCCCTCGCGAACTAGCTAAGTCA
>JBAGKO010000009.1:620133-635872 GCA_037177275.1 Acacia concinna
AAAGCTTCATTTGGTGGCTTTTTAACAGCTGTAGCAGACTCGTCACTTCTATTTTGCTTCAAAAAAATATGTGTTCCACAAAAATAACGTTCTAGAATCAGCACACCATACCATTTATGAAGACAAATATATCTAGACATCATAATTATATATAATATCCAAACAACAAAATATACTAACGACTAGAATGATAAAAAGTTTCATATTATAAGGCACAATACAATTCAAGAGAATATGTAACTATACTTGTACTCTTCGAAGAGCAGAAAGTCAGAACTCAATAGCTGTAAGTCATTGGATCGATAAGAAATCTTTCACTAGCATCTTATGTTATTTTAAAACAAGCATGCTTATTAACAACTTTGAACCAAGTCATGCTATTGAATTTTTGCCTTGAATAAATGTAAAGAATTTTTTAGAATTTTGATGTTGAGGGAATACATTTACCAATGTTACACCTCAAATGATTTTGTCAAGTTTACGGCTGGGGCCACTAGTAATCTATTGAAAAAGCACTGAAAATTATCTGCATTCAGATTAAGAAACTGTTACTTCAAATATTTTTAGTTTCTACTTTTTGAAAGATCAAATTTTCTATCAATATTCAAATGTTCTCACACGTTGGCCATTCATGATATATACAGGAGAGACATAAAGAATAAATCAAATGTATATCATTGGATCATAACACAATTTAACTAGTAATACATGTGTATGTAACTTAATGTACTTCTAGTTTACATTATTTCACTTTCAAACGGAGATTACATTGACTAAACTGAAACATAAAATGTAAAATGTAATGTGGTTTTAGTATAGGTGAAAAGAGTAGCATATGAATGCCAACTATCTTGATGCCAATTGCATCGAAAATATCAAAAACCAGATACATTTAGTATATAAAATACAAGGGTTCCATTTAAAATGTCTGGACTTAATACAAGAATTAATTACCACCCCCTGTTCTACACAGATAATAATACACACAAGAGGCATAACCAATATCCTGTTCTACACAAACAAAAGGCATGAATTGCTACAACACAGGTGTAAGTAGAATGATTTAGAGAGCAATGTCTTCATAAACGAACTCAAACACACAAATACTTACAGAAAAACTCCACATAGATTTGGAAAGCGTCAAAGAACATTAAGCCAGAACACAGAATTTGAAGCGATCACATAATAAACCAAAAATAGATTAGAAAACACAATCACAACAATAAAACACCAACAGAGAAGGAAACGAAGGAAGGATTGAGGGAAGAAGAAATAAACAGCAGAAAAAATAAAAAAATCGAGCAAGAGAAGTAAATCGCATAACCATAAAGCAAATCGAACATGCAGAATAAATACCCAGAAGCAGCAAACGAAACAAGATGGTTAGGTTTGACGGCGCCAAGGAAGAAAGGGTTTGGCTTGTGTAGTGAAGTGGAGAGAGAAGTAGAGGGGAGATGTGTGACGGTGCCGAGATGGTTAGGTTTCATATGAGATGTGATAGTGTCGATTTTGGTAGTGGAGTGTCGAACAAAACAAGTCGAGAAGGGACGAGCTTCTCTCCTTTGCTCCCAACGTCCGCTGCCTTCCGTTTGAAAAAGACCCATAGAGAGAAGCAGGAATGTAACCACGAAAAAAAACAGAAGATACTTGAGAAAAGGAGACGGGAAAGCACCGTAGACACACAATACGTTCTTGCTAACTTCGTTTTCTTGCTGGATTTCTTCTAACAAACACGTTATTTCTAGTGGTGCTCCTAGCAGTGTGTGCCATTCCAAAGAATTATACCCACAGACAAGAACATTTTAGGGTTCTAAACAAAGTCATCCAAACCAGAAATCATACCTTCCGAACATGAAGTTGTTGGATCTTCCTTCAGGTGGCAATTTTCACTGAGACAATGGCTTCTCCCCTTCCATTGCCGCCGCAGGCGATGCCACGACGATGGTTCTCTTCCCCTCACTTGACTGATGAACTAGTTGGTGAAAACAAAAATAATTGTCGGGCCTACCATTTTTTTTATCTCTTCCATTTGAATATTAATTAAGGGCACACTGGTCTTTTTCCACATTCAAAAAATTATAGATTCCTCCTACCATACTGATATGGAATTTAACTATTTTAAACCACCAAAATGTCTTTTCTATATTTTGTTTGTCTTTTTCTAAAATTTTTCCAACATAATACTACATAGAGAGAGAGAGTAAAGTGCTGTTAATCATAACGATACCCCTTTTTTAAGAGAACCCGAAGGAAGATCAATTTGACTAGTTTTCAGGGTTGCAATGTTTACAAGCGAAAAATGTGTGGGCCCTGGATCCAACTAAATCAGAGTTGGGTTGGCAATAAAAGCCCTTCTTAGTCTCAAACAGCTGGTTTGCTTCACTTTTTGATGGAACTGAAGTGATATCTCTTAGCCGATTCTGATAGGCAGCTGAACTAGTAAGGGCAAGTTTGATAAACAACAACAAATTAATTGAATTTTAATACTCATGATTTGGTTTTTCTTTTCGCTCTGCCGCAATTTGTCTATATATACTTCTATACCGAGCGGTTCGGTGGACCATATCACAGATTCACAGTTCATATTGGGCAACGAACTAACAATTATTGAAGGGTCCATTAACTTACCACTTGGCTACCCATTATAATTCAATCTCTCATTCTCGTCAAAGAAACATTAATGTGCTTTGGAAAACTGTAATCATATATTTCAAACGTAGAAACCCACGTACAGTAAAAGGTCGGATTGATTAAAACGCAGCAAGGAGTCACCTTCTAGGATTTAAGGAAGGATTCCTTTGAAGCATTCATCAGCCTCAAACCTCAAAACCAGCACAAACCAAAATATACCCCTTCATCAATTTGAACTCTCCAATCACAAATTTAAATGATTAACTTAGTTTATTTATCTATCTCTGAACCTCAACTCTACTTTAGATTTCATTCAAAGCGTTGCATGGTTGCTTTGACTGGATCCTGAGGTGGGGATAACTTATTGACATGGAAACTTGGGTAGTTACCGACCTTTGACGTTGTAGCACTGTGGGTCTTCTTCACCAGTGGGGCCAATGACTGCACAACATCTGCCATGAGAGGCCTATAATCTGCCTCTGGTTGTACACACTGTGAGGCAATGGCTGCCACCTGGATAACTTCTTTCATTGAGTACTGACCTTTCAGTGTACGATCCATAATCTTTGCAACATTCCCTCTGTCATTCAATAGGGGCAAGGCCTAAAATGCAACAAGTGGAGACAATTTTGGTGACTTGTTAGTAAAACATATCAGCAATGCACTTGCGTGCTGGTATAAAAATATGAATATGAGATCAATCCAAGTGGAGACGTTACAGCTGAATAATTAATTAATTATAGAACTTTTACTCCAAAAAACTTCACAGATGAAAAGAGAACTATCAAACTCACCCAAGAAACAAGAACACTTTCCCCCGGAGGTCTCTCCATATCAACTGGTACTCTTCCGGTTAACAGCTCCAGAAGTACAACTCCATAACTGTATACATCCGATTGGGTTGTTAAGTGCCCAGTTAGTGCATATCTGCATAGGGACAAATTCATTTTTTCATGTCATGATTACTTAAATAACAAATCTGATATGATTGAGTTCAAGATAAACTGACAACATAAGCAGAAATTCTAGGTGGGAAAGATGATGAACTATGGTGTACATACTCGGGGGCAATATATCCGTGTGTGCCCAAAACTCTAGTCGAAACTTGTCCACCAGCTTTATCAGATCCGAGCTTCGCTAATCCAAAGTCAGAAACTTTTGCGTGCAATTGTTTGTCTAAGAGGATGTTACTGCTCTTAAAATCTCTGTGGATAACTGGGGGGCTCACATATTCATGAAGATACTCCAAACCCTTAGCAGCCTCTAGGGCTATTCTTAATCGGGTACTCCAATCCAATTTCTTGGGCGTGACATTAGAATCTGCAAGGTGGATGAAAAATAAAACTCAACAAAAATTTGAGTTCAACTCATGTAACTCAACTTCGACATAGAAAATAAAAAGAAAAATAAAACCAAAACAGAACTACTTTAAATTATACTCCCTCCGGTCTTAATTATAAGTACATGTTAACTTTTTTAGAGAATTTTAATAAAATCTTAAAAAAATTAATTACATTATTTTTAGACATTAAAATTTGTTGTTTTTCTTTAAATTATATTGTTTGACTTGTGAACTAATATATAATATAATAAAACACAATATATGATATGATTAAATAATATAATTAGCTTTCTTAAAATTTTTTTAAAATTTTCTAAAAAAGTCAACGGGGAGACAAGGAGTATCATATATTCATCTTTCATACAATGGATTTAATTTTCAATGATTGACCACTTACTGCTGAGAGGATAAAGATGTTCTTGCAGACTTCCATTTTCCATGAACTCATAAACCAGCAATTTGTGATTACTATCAGCGCAATACCCAAGCAATTTCAACAAATATGGACTGCGCAATTGCCCCAGCAATTCCACCTACAGAGGTAAAGCCAACCAATTGTTGGTACATTTGCCTATTCATGACATTGATCCTATGAAATAGATGGAAAGATTATTCACTATAATCAAAATACAATATTATCATTGTTCTGATTCTTTTGGAGGCCACTTTCATTGTTTTGGTTACATGTAAATGAATTATTAAGTACATATGAAACAACAATGCATCCATTTTCCCCCTTATCAAAAAGTTAACAGGCCTAAAACTGAGAAGGAACAAACCTCTATTTTAAACTCTTCTTCTCCTTGCTTTCGTGCCTCATCCATGAATTTAATTGCGACAGTTCCGCCATTGTTGAGCACTCCCCCGTAGACAAGTCCAAATCCGCCATGGCCAATTACATTTGACTTGCTAAAGCCACTGGTTGCGGAATGCAACTGCTTGTTAGTGAACACTTGGAGCCCGTTTTCATCAACAACTTGCAGATTTGCAAAGTCACTTTCCCCGTTATGACCAGCATCTGAGTCAGAAGTAGTAAAGATGAGAGGAAGAATGCTAGACAAGAAAAATGTAATTAATTAACCCTTTAGACCAAAGAAACCTATTAATTATCAAACTTGCTCACATGGTTGGTTCTCACTGCGATTGCAAAACTTGCTCCTTCTGTAGCAATAGTAAATGAGGGCAACTAGCAATGCGACCAAAGCTAGAGAAGTAAGCACTGTGATGGCGATTACTGCAATAAGCGACTTCTTTCTGTACCCAGACTGCGTTCCCATTTGTCAGATTTCAACAGGAAATACTAGAAGGAATAGTGAAAATGGGAGGAACTATAGCCAAAGCCCAAAATGATTAAACAACGTGAATGTGAAAGAGAGGAAACTACTAAAAATCAGCGAGGATAGTGAAGCAAAGTTTGTGCGAACATCAATTATGTTTCTTCTACTAATTATTTGAATTTCTGTTAAAATCATTAGCAAAATTCACCAAAACGAAATAGTTGAGCAGGCATGTAGGCTTAGTGTAGAACAAAGTTGAAACAAGAAATGTGTTTAGAATTTCTACAAACAACAAACAAGACCCAAATAAAAAAGAGGAAACAGAGGAGCCGGCACGGTTAAAAATGATAACGAATAGAATCATATTATCTTTGTTGATTTGTTCCAAGCTTCAAGACTTCAAGTGCATCCATGCGTCTTTAGTTTCTCTTATTTAGTAATGTTAAAAATGTACGATGTTTTAATCATAAGATTTAATTAAAAATTTAATTTGATCTTAAATATAAGAGTTTATTTGGATGTAGTTTATTTTAAGTGATTTATTTTCTTGATGGAGTTATTAGAAGTAGCCTAAAAAAAATAACTTATTAGAAGTTGTTGTGTTTGGAAGTGATTTTGCGTAAGTGATTTTTTTTTATGAAACATGTTTGGATGATAAGTAGAAAAGTGACTTATGATGGAATTTTTAAAAGAATTTTTTTTTGCTTAAAAATAAATAAGAGATGTGTAGCATCCCACATTTTTATTCACTAAATTCCTTAAGTTTTGACTAATTTCTGGAATAAGACTAACAACAGTCTTATTGTACATCAATTTATCATAGACAAATGATATCAAAAAATTATGAAACTTTCCAGTCTAAAACTAGACGTGTCAAGCTTTAATTTGATATATCATTTGCATAATTTGGATATATATGTTAAAAGATATAAATTTTTTATATTTGCTTAATGAAATTTGCCAGTTTTTAGAGCAGTGTTTAAAAATGAAATTACTGCAAATTTTCGGATTCCAATTGAACCAAGGAATATTTTTCCTAAAACTATACTTAATAAGGGATATTAGACTTTGGAATCAACTCAATTGGATATTTGTACAATTATGTATGAATTTTTAAAGTTGGTGAAAATTCTGTCCAAAATTTTGAATTTCAGAAATATAATATTATGGTTGTAATTTGTGGCCCAACCAAGAATAAAAGATGAAAATAATATATAAGAAAAGTTAGAGAGTACCCATGAATTATTTGGAGACTAATGATAGTCAGTTTGCAATTTTTTGAGACAGTCGATATACCGACTCTATAGAAAGTTCAACCAAATAACCCTTTTGTCCTTTTTGTCTCTCCTCCTTAAAGCCACAAAAACTCCAAATTTAAACTTCATGTTTTGATGTTTTCAATGTTCCAAAAACTACAAAATAACTTTTTTTTTTGGCTATCCAAATACTTAACTTATGATAAGTTATTTAACTTCTTGATGTGAAGTCAAACAAGTCCTGTAAGTTGACATCCAAACAAACCCTAAGACATCTATTCACTTTATCTCTCACATTTAACCACTTTTTCTTTAAACTACTTATGTCAATACTCCCTTAACTATAATTAGAGACCATATTAATTCTTAGACTTATAATTTTTCTTAACTAATTTAACTTATATCCTTAATTTCTCTAAAAGAGTTAATTATGTCTTATATTTTAGAACAAGAGGAGTATAATATAATTGAAGCGTTAAAATTGAGAAGGAGAAGACAAGTTGGACGAGGTCCTGCAGGCGGCAATGGCATCTTCATCGGAATGGGTAAAACCATTGTTATGCTTGTCCATTTGTTGCTGCCAGCCGGTTGATCACATCATGCTCTGCTCAACATATTGTGCTTATGCACGGAATGGCTGATATGAAAACAAGAAAATCATCAATGTTAATCACTTAACTAATTTATAGAGATTAACTGATGGAGCTGGTTAATTACTACTCCCTCACTCTTCGATCCTAAATATAAAATTCAATTGATTTTTTTTAGAAAGATTAAAGAAGGCGAATGAATTATTTAATCATATGTATTATTATATTATAGGATATTAGTTTGAGTTAAATAAAATAGTTTGAAGTAAGATAACGTTGTAAAGTAATATAATTAGATTTTTTAGATTTTTTTTTAAAAATCAACTGAATTTTATATTTAAAATTAGGAGTAATATAGATTATTTATTGTTGAGTGAAAATGTGTCACTTTCTTTGAAATACCTATTTCTAGTAAGAGCCTTAAAATTAGGAAACTGGCCGGTCTTTGAAAAAGTATTAAATGAGTGAGATAAAAATATTGGCGTGATAAGGCCAAAACAAATATCTCAATTAGATCTCATGTCTAGACCAAAGGAATAGTCCAAATTAATGATGACAAGGAGTAGGTCTTTCACAAGCATTGGATTCAAATTTCATTGCTTATGTTTAAGATTATGAGTCATGTGTAATTTAATTTGTAACTATTTTTGAACGATTCTTGATCATGAAGTCTGCTGCCAATCTGAGTGTGTTTTTAATTAAAACCCAACTCACATTATATTTTTCAGAAAAGAGGTGATTTTACAAAATATTGGTGTCCCTTCTGTGATCATCATTCGCATTCTCTTCTTCATTTTGTATATATACATGCATCCTTTGGCAACACACTCACGTACATATGTGCATCCATAGGAGATTCAAATTTATTTATCAGCGTCCAACGTAAACCCAATTATTGTTGATATTAAAAGTGATGAATTAAATTAATGTACGGTATATATATCTTAAGCAATTTTTTTTTTGGGGCCAATTATATCTTAAGCAATTATTACCTCTTGCACATCACATTGTGTAAATACATATATGAGCATGCAGGCGCAGCTGCTATCCACAGGCAAACTAATGCTTTTAATACACTCTTATATCATGGAATCTATATTCATTTGTTATTAAATAAAGCATCAAATTAAAATTAAAATAATGTTATGGCCATAGGAATGATACTCAACTTTAAATTACAAGAGAGTACTATCTAGCCAATTGAGAGAAATGTTGAAATAATCCAATTAATAATATAAAAATATCGTATGTGAATTCTATACGAGCAGCAGCAGAAGACTTAATGTGAAACACTTCCAAACACAGTTAGTCAAATAATGCATCTCACTATCTGAAATAAGAGAAACTATAAACAAGAAACAAGATTAGAATAAGATGAGAATTCTTCTAAGGGGAAGATTGTGACACAGTGATGGACGGTTAATTGCTGTCACTCATCCGGGAACAACAGGAGAGCAAGTATATAGTTCTATATTACTACTCTAAGACCCGACCTAAGTTATTTATAACCTCAGCTCCCATCAAAGCTTGTAACAGTTTTACTGTTAGGTAGGTAACCCTAAACCAAATCTCATGCGAAACACAATCAAGAAATATTTTATCCAAAATATATTAAAAAAACTAATAAGATATTATTTATATTCTTAATTGATCAAAACAATTAATTAACAATATCTAGAATATCCTTATATGATCAATTATCTGAACAAATATCAAGATATAATATAATCATATTTAATAAAATATTTAACAAGAAAAACTTGTGCACTCACTTCACTAAAAATATCAACACACAAACGCACCATATTATCAAAAGGATTTTTGAGGTTTTGAGAAGATATATTGGACGTCGTCCCTCTAAATGGTGCTGAATTTTCCATGCCACTTGTTATCAAAACCTTATCGTTTATGCTCTCATGATTTTTTGAACTTTTCCCCTACTTCTCCATTTGATTTTGTTGCCCACGTTTAAAATTTCTTTCTTCAGTCATGTCTGTTTCTTAGTTTCTAATTCGACCAATCACACCATTGATGGCATAATACTGGCCTCACTAGTGTGGTATCTCATCCTCCTCCATATCCACAATCCTCTCTCTTCTTAGTTTACCACTCATCAACATACAACACAATCCACATTCTACTTTGCTTCCTTTTCCTTATGTTCTCTTAGCGTATTATCACTATTACTCTCTCCCATTATCATGTCCACGAACAAGACCACACCGACATGGTCTGAACTCATAGGAAGCAACAACTGGGAGGGCCTCCTCGACCCTCTCGACCTCGATCTTCGGGAACTCATACTTCGCTGCGGTGACTTCATACAAGCCACCTAAGACGCCTTCAATGACCAGAACTCTAAGTACTGTGGCTCAAGCCTCTACGGGAAGTCCAAGAGGTCATGCTCGAGAACGCCTCAGATTACAAAGTCCTCTTCTTTCTCTATGGCACCGCAATTCTCAGCATCCCAGAAGCCTTTATCCTTCACTCCCTTTCACATGAGTCTTGGGACCGTGAGTCCAACTGGATTGGCTACATCGTCGTCCCCTCCGATGAGGTCGCCAAAACCTCTGGCCGTCGTGAGATCTACCTCGTGTGGCGGGGAACCATGAGGGATTTGTTGGTAGGTGGGAAAGTCCCACATCGGATAGGAAAAAGGAGAGGATGCGGAAGTTGTAATATAAATAGCCACTCCCTCCTCTCATTTAAATCATCCCTTCAAAATCATTTGCCTCTTGATCATATAAGGCAATTTGATTCTCTCCCTCTCTTTGTATTATTGCTTTGTGTAAATTATTTGAGTAGCAATAATTTATAGATATTTGAGTGTTTCCTTTTATTGTTGTTCTGCCTATTATTTTAGTTGTTATTAGGTATAGTAGTTGTAGCTTATTATATTATTAAATTACATCTAGAATATTTTTTAGTGTTATAATTTATTGGTATAATCGGTTACGCTCTATAAAATAGGCTTCTGCAACACAGCCCGTATACTGAAATTTATCTCTTCTGCTTCCTCTTTCACTCGTGCTTCATCTGGTGAAGCTTGTGTGCTTTGAGGATTTGGATTCTAATCAACATGTTGTGATTCTGGACATTTGACTCATTTGAAGTATGTGTTCCCTCGATCTCGAGCGCTTCTTGTTGATCTGGAGCAGCTTCTTCTGTACTCGGAGGATTTGGATTCTGATCAACAAGCATGAAGCTATTCTGGTTATTTGTATTATTTGAAGTCTGCATGCCCACGTTCGCTTGGTTCACCAAATTCCTGTTAAATCAGTAATAATTGCAGAAAACTCTCGGGAAAAGAATTGTTACTTAATAACCCTATGTATCCTGCATGGCTTGCTTATTTAACTTGAGCTCAATTAATCAGTAGCATGGCGCTATTTTGGTTATTTGTATCAATTTGTTTGATTAATTAATGATGTTGTTCACGGTCTAGATCATACTTTATACTCCCTTCCATATATAATACATGTAAGACTTATTTACCTGATTTAATTAGAAGAAGAAAATTAGCTAATGTAATATGTTTTTTTAGAACACCCTAATCATCTTTTTTAATTTATGCAATCCTTTTATTTGATTATTGTTGGTATCTTCAATAAAACTAAATTAAGAAAACATTAACAAATATAATTAATAAATAAATCTCATATTTATGACCAATTAAAATGAACCTCCAATTAGGTCACGGGAGAGTATTCATCAAATTGATAAAAAGGGAGGGAGGGAGACTTATTATACCTCTGAGAAACACTTGAATCTTGCATCTTGGTCCTTTAACCAGTGTTAGAGAGGCCAGACTTGATTGGACCGTCGAACCAAGTAATAGGCCGTTTTTTAGTGGTGGACCGCCTTAGGTGTTAGATGGAATGGCAAGGAAACGTTTCAAGTCACAAAGGGCGGGTTGAGGAAGGCCGGCTCAAAAATTGAAGCACGCCATAACAGAAAAGGAAAGGAAGAGATAGAATATGAGGGAGAGAAAGTAGGGGAAGATGCCAAGAAAAGGAAGAACTTCCTTGTGTGTGCCTAAGAAAATGTTTTGAAATTTTGGACGAAGGTATAAAGTAAGAACGAGAAGGGAGGAAACGATAAAGATCAAAGGAGTTCCGATTAAATGAAGTTTGACAACTATCATATGAATGGTTGGTGTATTTAATTAGGTTCAACTACTTTTCTGCCTTCGCCTGGGTCATAGAGACTGGATGGAACGCGGCTTTGATAATTGCAGAAACAACAATCATGTATATGCATGCGTGACTTACTTTGTGATGAACAACGACCTGGCATGTTTCCAATGTTGTTTTCTGTCTTAGGTTTTTCCATTTTATTTTCCTCTATAGGCAACTTGTCAATGTCTTGTAATTACAATGGGCATATGTACATATAGGGGAGGGAATTAATTAAAAGTTATAATTAACATCACTATTTTTTTATTTGTATTTTTTATTTAATTGTTTCTATTCATATATTGTTCTGAAAACAAGGACACAGTGTTTGAGCGAAATTTGATTTATTGAAAATAAAAGGGTAGCTCACCAACAACTATGTTTCATGCCAAAAAAAAAAAACAAACAAACAAAGGAAGAAAATTACTTTATTGAATATTTATTGAAAATATAGGGATAGAAAGAATGATGACAATGGGTAAGACCGCATGTTCAAGCTACGAAATCCGAAAGGGAGAGAGGAGTGAGAGCTTCAGTTTAGTCTTGTGTTTTTTCTGATGTTATTGGTCTCATTTATACTGTAACAATCACTTCGTTCATTCCTAATTTTGTAGGTGAGATAGTTCCTCTTTATGTGGATCTGAGAGAAGTGGAGGTTAATTGATTATGGTATCTAACTTGGTCTTAGCTCAAATGCAATGTGTTTGGGCCCTCATTTTGCTACATTCTTGGGATCTGATGTGATAGCTCCGATTTCCTTAGATCTGAGACCTCTTCTAGATGGTTTGACCAAGTATTTCCTGTAGTCAATTTCTACCAAGTTAGTCTCAGACCTGACTTTCACCAGGTCAAACCTAGCCTCAATTTCCACCATGCCCAACTCGATTTCCATTAAGCCATACCTTCTTCATTGGGTTAGACTCATTGAGTTATACTAAGTCAGACCATCTTCATTGGGTTAGACTTGTCAAGTTCCATTAGTTAGACTATCTTCACTGGGTTAGACCCAATCCCATGTATAAACTTCTAGCCTGAGTTTATATGATTTGGATCAATTCATGTTACATGGCCCAACCTCATTTATTAGGCTTATGTTCTTGTTCGGCTAATATGACCATTTTATGGGCATACAATAAGAATTATTTTCTAGGGAAAATGACGAGAAAATGCCATTTGAATGACAAAAACTTTAAAAAGTCTATTGAATAAAAAGAAATGACAGAGAAGTATTTTAATAGAAATCTAGGTTTTTCAAGTTAGGATTAAATATTATGAGTTTTGTCATTTACATTACCATTTCAATTATCCCCTTTACTAATTATGTTAAAACATGCAAGCATTGAGTTTATCATTTACATTACAATTTCAATTATTTTTCTTACTAATGATGTTAAAACATACAAACATCAAGTTTTTCATTTACGTTACAAATTTTGTCATTTATATTATTATTCCAGTTATTTCCGAATTTAAAAAATTCAGATTCCTACCAAAGTACTTCTCTAATATTTCTTTTATTCAACAAATTTTTTGGGTTTTTCAACATTTAGATAGTATTTTTTTCGTCATCTTCCCCTTTTTTTATTATTTAAAATTATGTCTTCAATTATTACTTTATTTTCTTTATTCCGTGTAGAATCAATGGATACGACGTACGAATGTTAATAGTATCATTTATTATATATACTCTTGCGTACACGTCGTGCTTAAAAGGGTATATATATGCCCAACATTAAATGATAAAGAAAATGAAGAAAGGTTTTGCTTCCTAAAAATAAAGATTATTCACGTTTTGTTAATCTTCATAACACTACACTGTCTAGAACTAGATATGTTTGAATATTCAGTGTACACGACTAGTGTTATAGACTGCAATAATAAGTGGATGGTTTGGACACCATCCATTCGTACAAAAGTTTCTTTCAAGATATAAATGCAGCCTGGCATATCCAATATAATGCACCTCAATTTCAAGTAACAAGGCAAATTAAAGTTTTATTTACTTGCAGGAGGTGATTTCGCATTTCGCTGTTTAACTTACTCTTTGAAACCGACAATTCTTTCTAGTTATTATGGCCTCATAACAGTTATTCCACATGTAGTTCTGATCAATGAATAAGACATCCCTCTTGGGCATTTGCTTGCATTCTGGATACACACACATATCCTACTTTCTCTTCCGTCAGTGGCGCACAATTAAGATTTCGGATTCGTTCGGTTTTGTCTTTAGCTTCATTGTTGATCTGAAAACATTTGAAGCACATGATGGGATTAGAAAAGAACAGATCCATAGTGCCCCAGAAGTTTGGGAAGCTAATTACAGTGCTTAGCATCGGAGGCGGCGTATGAGAGGACTCATTCCTGGAGTTATACTTGCTTTCCTTGAATCCGAGCTTCAGGCAGCTTCTTTACTTCCTTCACAAGTTTCTATTTCACATGAGTATATAAAACTGATGCTGGTCGTGAGTGAAATGTTGGAGAAGTGGAAACCATGTCAATTTTTCATTAATTGCTTCACATGATTATAAACTCACTAAAAACTAACACGGCCATGTACTCTACAGAAAACATCTGACTGGTTCATACTTGCCACTTTATTCATTTATCTATGAATTGGTCTTTGCAAGTAGATACATCACGTGCATGGTAGTGTCATTGGCTATAAATATAAATATATGGTGCATAAATTGGATGGCGAAGATGCGAGATTGGCGGACTATTTTGATGTCATTTCAGGAACAAGCACAGGCGGTTTGGTGACTGCCATGTTAACTGCACCAAATGAAAAGAACCGACCTTTATTTGCTGCCAGAGGCATCAAGTTTTACCTTCAACATAGACCAAAAATCTTCCCACAAAACAAGAAAGCTCAATATAACACACAATTCGACATTAATTAGATAGATGAATCTGATCACCAAAACAATGTAACGTTGATATATGTAGCAAGCAGACAAATTATTTCATGGCGTTGTAAAGGCCATAAAGGCTCTAAGCAGACCACAGTACGACGGCAAGTATTTACATCATATTTTAATGAATACCTAGGTGGCACGAAACTGAACCAGACACTAACAAATGTTGTGATCCCGACCTTCGACATCGTATTTGGTAGATACATTGGAGTAGAGAAAACAAGTATTGAATAACGGTCAATACTTAATTAAATAAGGACCCTAAATTTTAAATTAAAAACACTTAGAGTAACAAGATCGATCATTTCAAAAGCTTAGAGACATAAGATATATAAAATATATATAACAAAGAACAAATTAAGTAAGAAAGAGAAGAAAGTTCCGACTTTTATTCAAATAACAGTACAAAACCCATAATCTATATAAACATTTCAGCAATAAACCAACGATTTTATACAAGAAAATACACTTAAAGGAAGAAAGTTTTCACTTTTATTCGATTTATCACTTCAAAATTTGCAAAGATTCAAAAAACAGTACATCGTCGCCAATATAGAGGTTCACAGACACTAGAAAGAGGGGAATCACAATTTCAGTAACAATAGAGAAGGAATGAAGGCAAGAACAACAGAAAAGATGGCGAAAGGACATTCAACAAGAGGGCGATGAAGAGGTTTTGGGTTGATATTTTTGAAAATAGGATTAAGAGATTTATGTTTGTAAATGCATATCTATGACGGTTGGTCGGTTGTTAATTAATTAAAAACCATCATATATAACATATATGAAGGTTTTTTAAAGAAAAATCGACGTATAATTAATGTTTATATATCGCGATTCTATATAAATTGCAATATATTTATTTCTTATATATGACTTTCTTTTATTAAACTGTTATATATGTCAAGGCAAATTGTTGATTCAGATTCGGCCTCTTTATATATGCCGTTTTTAAAAATATATCATATATGGGTTTATTTTTAAAAACCATAATTTATGTCAAGAGCGGCATCGATTCAATTCTTGCATCCCTATATCTGGTAGAGTTTTCAATAATCGCGATATATGGAACGTCATATATATATATATATGTGGTAATGTGTTTTTATTTATATTTTTTTATTTTTCAAGACAAGGACAAAGAATTAACTTTTATGTTCAAAATTATATCTTCGTTTAATCAGTCTATTTTATTTTATTTTACTCTTTGTGCATAATTACTTAATGAACAACAAATATTAATATGATTCATGATTTATAATATACACTCCTATGGCAAACAAGTATTGCATAAAAAGGATATATATGCCCAACATTAAAGCAATAAAAAAACGAAAGACAGAGCGTTTTGTTATAATATAATTGCGCGCACACACAGTGCTTTTAAGTTGTAAGTATTAAGATGTGTTTGAACATTCAACGCACCAGTATTTTTTTTTTTTAAAAAAAAAGGTGTCTTTCAAGATGAAAATGCAATGTGCAGTGGGATGTCCAATGGGTTAAAAACTAATTTACCTCCAAACATCTTTAGGGGAACAATTTCAGTCCAACAT
>JBAGKO010000009.1:643502-657440 GCA_037177275.1 Acacia concinna
TTATTTTCCCATTAATTGAATCTAAACCATAAAATTTTAAAAAACTAATGTATATAATATGCTTTTAAAATATCAAACTCTATCTATTTTCTTTTTTTTTATACCTCATTATTTTTTAATCTTAGAGTAATTTTCGAACATGAACGCCCATCACGCCTAGCCCAACCTAAATTATTCGGGCTTTTATTGAGTAAGGCTGGGCAGCAGACTGTAAAATGACGCCCATTAATCTTTTAGGCTGGACATTGGACAAAGTTCATGCCCTACCTTACTCTGCCATGTACACTCCTAGTGCTTGCCGTGTTTTGTTTTGTTTTGCCACCGAAATTAGTACTTGCCAAACCATTAAATGACACAACGTACCATAATGCCGAAAACTACAATAAAATTAAAATAAAACATTTCGATTTAAATGATTGAAGTTGCTGAAGCCATTTTGTGCAATCAAATCGCGACATTTTTTCTGTAAGTTGCTGAGAAGAAAAATACATTACTCGAAAAAAAGAAGCGAACAAAAACATGTGATTCACTGTCTGACCCGCAGCATGACATAAAGGGTCCAAATTTTTTAATCTCCAAGTAATGCAGACGAAGAATAAATGCACGTGATCCACTAATGCATCAGATATGATTTTTCAGGAAAAATTGTAATTTAGTCTCAATAAAAAAATTTTATTAAAAAATAGTCCCACAAAATCGTGTATTTACAAACGAGTTTTAAAGTTATTAATATTTAATATAGAGTTGTTAATGATGGTATGAATATAGAGTTGCAATTAACAACTCTATGTTAGGTATTTAATAATTTTATTAGACTTTTTTACAAATATGCGATTTCGAACGGGACTTATTAGTAAATACATGATTATTGTGCGAGATTTGTTTGTAAATACGCAATTTTGTGGGACCGTTTTATCATAAGTTTCCTTCATTGGAATCAAATTGCATTTCTCTCTATTTTGTATGTTTCCTACTATGAAAGTTTTCCCCTTATTTGGATGGAGATAAAATTAGTGAAGAAAGAAAAATAAGAGAGAAAACTTATAAATATAGTAAATTTTTTACTATTTTTAAAAGTTTTTAAATCTAATATTCATTTTCTTTCCTTTTTTTCTCACGTTTTTCTCCATCCAAACACACTTCCTCTCCATCAAAAGTTTCTGCCCAACTTTTATTCCAATATACACAGATATATAATGATTTTTTTTTCAAATAATTTGTTTATATTTATAATCTCAATTATTATTGTATAATTATACACTTCATTATTTAAAAATATGCTTAAAATAAGAATTTACTCTACGTTTGCATGAGGTGGCTTCAAGTCTTAAGTTTTTGTCTTTTAGAAAACTTCATAAAGTTACTAAATAACAATTTTAATTTCCCGTTTCTAATATTCTAAAATGTTTGGCAAAAAAACTTATAAATTAAATTTTTTTTATGTGCTTATTTTTTATTACAACACATTGTATGAACAACGAACTTGTCGTTTTTATAACATTTTAAAATAAAAATTAAGTATTTGCAAATAATTTTTTATCTGTTTAAATGCTATAAAAATATCTTCATTATAAAGAAAAAGCTCAGATTTTCCTTAAACTGCTTCAATAGACCGCAAATATGAGTCCGAAACAAAGGACGGCGCGATGACGTGATCAAAGTCTTTCTCAGGCCATTTCACCTCCCACCCATCACTTTAACAGCGATCACTCGCTTACTTTTTATGCTAAGTCATCCCTCCTCTTTACCTCTCCCAACCTCGTCGCCATCATCTGAAGCAGCAAAAGAACTTCTCTTCTTCCCCAATCATGGACATCCCAGGTGCGATGTTCTGCAACTGCCTCTCATTTCTATTTCGCTTTTGCTCAGTTTCATTGAAAACTTTCATTCCATTCAGTTTCTAATCCAAAACGCATATTTGGTATACTAATATGCTTGTTTCAAGTCCCTGGCATCACCTCTATCATTGGGTCATCTTTCATTTTTCATTTCGCCTACTGTTATCTTATTTCTTTCTGGGTTTAACAGTGGATATCTCCTGTTCCTACTTCTCAAAGCATGGGTCTTTTGTTCTTGGGATATTACGTTTGATACTTAGCATCTGCATTTTCAGTGGAAACTGATTACAGAAAGTACATTTGTTCATTTATTTTTATTTAATTTCCCGTTGGTGGTTGTGAATTTCGTTACTTTCTATGAACAAGGGATCCTATTTGGTGGATGCCTCTGGTAAGAAACTAAAAGGCAAAATGTAATTGAATCTTTCCAGAGGTTGCATTCGTACTGCATACTGATTTGACATTTGGACTAATGTGATATCTGTATTTGCAGACAAGCTCGTTTATTTCTGGCTTGATGATTTCTTTTTGCTGGTTCAATAGGTGACTAAATGTGATTGGCTGTGAAGGATCAAATGACAACCATGCAGATTTATTACCATTGGTTTGGTTCTGAGACTAAGATACAGTTAGTGTCCGTTTGTATATCCAGTTCCTACTGCAATCGAAAAGCTGCTTACAAAGTAACAGTCTGTTGAATTCAAATTCGGGGCTTTCGTCTAATTGGTTAAGTTGGTCAAAGCCTTTGCAACATGCCATACTATATACAGAGACTTTACAGGCTCTGCAATGCATCCTTTTCTCCAGAAGGACCTGTATCTGAAGAAGCCCTTCAAAAAGTTCGTGAGAAGTTAGGTATATTTCCCATTTTCCATATTGGGTTTCCCGTAAAGGCAGATGTTTGTTGCCAACTCCATAGCTTCCCTGTCCTGAATTTCATGGAAATTTGCCATTCCTATGACTAACTTGTTAAGATTACATATCCCTTGTAAACTCACCAACTGATCATCCATTACTAAGAATCTTTCTGACTCATTTCTTAATTTCTTTTAGCATTTACCGTATGAGGTATGATACCGAATGATGAATGTAAATAATTTTATAATAATATAAGTTTCTATATAGGTTTGAATCAAAGTTTTCCCTTTTACTATGTACAACGAACATTTGGTCTTCCTCTTTTGCTATCCTGGTTCCTCCAAGCCAAAATTTTCACTTTTGCCTTTAAGATTTATCACGAGTTATTATTTGAATTGTATGCCTCTAATCTTTCACATCTTTTCTGTTATGAGGTAATCTATTGTAAAAGGAAAGATCGTTAGGGAGCCTTGGTAATGAACCTAGCATTAGTCCAGTAGAGGGTTACCTACAAGATAACTAACTCAGCTACGACAGTTGCAATCCCTATGAGCTATAAGTAGGGAACATCATGTATTAAGATGACTGTTGAATAAAAATACTCTTTGTGCTTTTCTCTTTTTCCCCCTATTTGATATCATGTATTTGGGACATCTTGTTTCTGCCAAGGGCTTGGAAGCCAATCCCAAGATAAGGTCTATTATAGAATGAGTATTTGGGAAGGGTCGTGAAAGATTAAAGAAGGCCCTAATGGATATGGCGATGAAGAATGAGAATTTGTGCAGTTTTCTGAAGCAGAAAAATCTTTTTTGGCACTAAGGCAGCTGTGACATAAACTCTAGTTTTGGCTCACCCAAATTTTGAAGAAAAATTGTAGTGGAAAGAAATCCATCTAATGTGGGTAGTTTTCTCTCAGCAGGGGCATCCTATAACTTTTGCAAGCTAGGTTCTATGCCCAAGTAAGAGAAATTCATCTTCATATGAGAAGGAAGTAATGGCCATTGTCTTTGCAGCCAACAAAGGAAATTATACCTTCAAGGGCAATGTTATTCAAGATCTTCTGAGATATGCAAGCTGATGTGTAAAGTTCAGTGAGTTAGCTTACTCATTGAACTATATGCAAACATGGACTTATGAACTTGGACCTAGGCCCAAAGCTACTGCAATACATACACTGTTAGAAGATAACTAACTCGGTTATGAAAGCTGCAATCCCTATAGGGTATATAAATAGGGCGATTCATGTACCAGGTGCTTTTGAAAAACAATATCCTTGATATATACTTTTCTCTGTTTTCCATTGTCATGAAATGAGTCTCAGCTACTTGCTGGTCAGTGAAGGACAAAACTAGCAGTTTCCTTTTTCTTTCTTTGCATGTGCATTGTGAATTCTTAGACCTACCTGTAAGGTGCTATCATGGGAGCAAGGGCCTGAGTTAGTCTTAATGATGGCAGCTTTTGACACAACCTAAGTTATGCTGTTAGTGTCATTTATGATCCACAAACACATTGACATCATCTGAACTCTCTGCTTATAAATTTTTGTTCCCTCATAATGTTAAGATTTTCTGCATCGGCTCATTTTGTTCTTGCCATATGATGATTTAATGACCATTTATTTTTCCTAACTTTTCACATATTGCTTCAGAAAAAATCAAGCCAGCAGATGTTGGCCTTGAACAGGAGGCCCAAGTCGTTCGTAATTGGTCTGGTCCAATGCTTGAACGTAATGGTAGCCATCAAGCATTGCCACCAATCAAATACTTGCATTTGCATGAAGGCGGCAGCTTCTCTGTAAGCATTGAATCTTACAACTCCTCATCATGTTTCGTACTTAAAAAATAGGACTTGAAGTTAGCAATTGTTGTGAAGGTATTTCTTCAATGAGGTGGTCTCTCAAGAGATTGAGTTCTCATTGGATGAATAGATTTTAATTTTGTCTTCTGCAGATGGGAATATTTTGCATGCCCCCCTCCTCCATCATTCCTCTACATAATCATCCTGGAATGACGGTGCTGAGCAAGCTCTTGTATGGATCATTACATGTTAAATCGTATGACTGGATTGATTTGCCTGGCTCTGGTGATCCATCTGAAGGTATGTGTGTTTTGGCTTTGCATACGCACTCTTGTGTTGCTTTGTCCAACTGTGTGGTCCTCTGTGCTTGCATACATGTGTGAAAATGAAAGATGGGCCAATCTTTCTATATCGTTAAACCATCTTGGCCAAGTTTAAAAAATGGGCCAAATATTCTGTCAAGGCAAGTTGTTGGTCGAAATATGGGCAAACCCTGTTTTCTGTTATGGGTTGAGATGCTTATGTCAAGCTCTGGCCCCCACGCTCAACCCAACCATTACTTTGGTCCATGGGACGACAAAGGCTCAATGAGTGAGTAAAACGAGGATTTTGTTTCTGGTCTAATTTTCACTTTGACATCTCTTTATATAGAGATCTACTTTGTAGCAAGTTTCTGGCTTTAATAGTTTCTGCTGCATCATGTATACATATAGCTGGACTTCGTGTTCATACTTTGTTCAATGCCATTAGTAAAATGTTTCCTTTTATTAATGATTTTTTTTTTAAACAAATAACCATGGTTTCTCCTTTTTGGAATTGTCCATCTCATCCTTCCTCTTTTAAGAAATTGCACCCAAATTGGAATTTTTTTGTTTGACAGCCAAACCTGCAAAGCTTGTCAAAGACAGAGAGATGACAGCGCCGACCCCAACAACAGTTCTTTATCCTACTAGCGGAGGAAACATTCATTGCTTCAGAGCCATAACACCATGCGCAATCTTTGACATATTGGCTCCTCCATATTCTTCAGAACAAGGAAGACATTGCACCTATTTCCGGCAATCCCCCAGGAGAGATCTTCCTGGTAATGTACTTAATTGACAGTAATAGCTGGTGATGAACTTGTGGACTTGTAGTCTCCTACAATGTGACCCTTGGGACTATTTGGTTTACCCATAATAGTGACGGTTTTCATTGAATTTTCAGGCAGCGTAGAATTGGATGGAAGCACATTTTCTGAAGTGACTTGGTTGGAAGAGTTTCAGCCTCCGGACGACTTTGTGATCGGGAGAGGGCTGTACAAGGGTCCTGTTATTAGAACGTGAAAGATTACTTGTTTTTAGTGGGGATCTTGCGCTCAAGAATTTGACTTACTATTGTGGGGGACATTGAAAGGCATTATTATGAAAATGAGTAGTCAAAAGCCATGCAATACATTTTTAGTCTTTGTTTAGATTATGCATTTGGTTTTATTACATAACCATGCCCTTGTAGAATAGTCTCCAAGTCGCTCCTAGCGTCAGCCCTTGTGTCATTCCTCCCTTTCGTTCTCTACACTTTCAGAAAATTAAGAAAATTAGTTAGAAATTGTTATAACTTCTCAAAATTACCCTATGATTGGTATAGTGAGAGAAAAGGTCCAAGAGTTTTTTTTTAAGCAATAGGTAGGGTTTTAGGAATAGAAGCGGAGGAAGATGTTTTTTTCCCCCCTCAAAATTATTTGTTATTTTTTTTTCCATAAAAATAAAACAAAGTAAGCCGGCCGAAGAGTTAAAAAATTTCAAGCCCACATAAGAGCTTCTTTTTAAGTGAAAACTTCATGCCATTTCTAAACTAGTAGATACTTGATGAAGAATGTCTTCATTGCTTTTTATCTTTATTTTCTCTCCATTTGGTGTATATACCATTAGTTCAAGTTTTGATAGTTGAAATTTGATCTATTTAGTATAATAGTTTTTTTAATTTATTTAATGTTATGGTAAATCTATCAAATCTCAGATATTAAAATTTCATCCAATGATACATACCTAAATGGAGTGAAAATGGAGAGAAAAAGCAATGGAGACATTTTTTTCTGAGCAAATACCACCATTGAGTATAGTTTAAATTATGAAAAGTGCATTTATTGAGGATGCGAAAACCTTTTGTGCTAGTTCAGCTTTCATTACATACCATCTCATGAATAAAGTGAGGTCAAGGATGTAATAATTTCTGGTAATCTTGTGAGAGTATTTGGCAAGTTGATAGGTCATTGAGTTATTCTCACCGCCCATATATGGCTTATCTCAACCTCTCATTCTCTGCAACAGAGTGATCTACCTTGCTCTACGACATTACTAAAGGTGTAGTTTTAGTCACAGCCCCCCATAGGAGACTGGGAGAATAGGTCATAACCTCACAAAAATATGAGAAAGCATCAAGCCCTCATTTTTTTTAGGTGGGACTTTTCTCACGGTCTTTAAAAATTCGTGAGAATTTTCTCACAGTGTCACAAAAACTGAGAAAATCTTACCCGAGAAAGAATCGCTCATTTTTTAGACGCAGACTTTTGTTTTTTTCATACGGTTATCAGACTCTAATAAAGTCGAAGTGAATAACTAGGAGTAACTCTTCCAAATGTCTTTTTCACATTCACACGGATGGAAACTCAAGACATTGTATTTCAGTGGTCAAAGTCCCCTACTAAGAAGTATCGATAAGTGGAGACTTCTCTCACGTCCTCGCAAAATGAATCAAGGTTTTGCCTCCATTGGGTACAGTCTTGGAAGAAGTAAGAGATTATCTCAGCTAAGTTAGAAACGATAACAATACTCTTCTGTTTTAAAATATAAGAGATATTTAAAGAATGCTTTGCATTTTAATTCTTTTTATTCAGTTTTACTTTTATTGAATATTAATATATTAATACTTGTGTTGATCATAAAAGTTGTCATTTCTAATGAAAGAAGAAAGAGTAGGGAGAGAGTGATGATTTTTAATAAGAGTATTCTCTATCTTATTTCATATTTCCTCATTAATAAGAGTATTTTAGTAAAAATATATGAATAACAATTCTGATAAACTTATTGTTCTTAACCCTCACTTCGAATCAAGAGATTTAGTTAAACATCTCTTATATTTTAAAACGGACCAAATAATAAATAATAAGGGGGGAATTTCTTGAGATTCTGACCAAGAATCAACAAAAGGTGGGGTTTGCAGTAAATAAGAGAGAGAGAGGAGCAAATAGCCGAAAAGGTTGGCAAAGTTGAAGCTACAGTGTCCACTAAACACGGGCATGTGATCCATCATTTGCCATCTATCTCAACACATATATATATACAACCATGAATGCACCAATGCTATTATACTCTCTCTCTCTCTCTCTCTCTCTCTGTGTTTTGCCGTAGTACAAGATTGGTGTTTTGTAGTTTTAAAATGGCGAAAGAGTCGCCGCGACCGTAGGCATTACATGCGAGTTCTATCACTACTGCAAATGATAAAGAGAATCATCCCTATCTCCATTTTCCACCTTCGACACTTACCAATTACCATTGATTCTTTTTCTTTTGCTTTTCGTTCATTGGTTCCGTTCCTAATACATAGTGATTTTATAAGACTAATAATAATAATAATTTTGTTTTAGTGTAGAACTATACATCTTATTAAAAATAAAAAGAATAAAATCTTTATTAAATGTATGTATCTTTATGTTGTTTATTTTATATATTGAAAATCTTACATTTAATTTGTTTTATTTTCATTAAATTCATGGCAATACTTTTTTTAAAAAAATTTGTTTAATGATGTGTATTTACTTTTTGACAATATTAATCACCAACCATCACTACGTATAAATATTTAAGTTTTTTAATGAATACATTATTTTAAAATTTTAAAACATATTGTAATTTATATCTTTAAATGCATATATTTAATTAATACTTGTCATATTATTATATTAGAAATAGATCAAGTAATTGAATATTATGATTAAAAGTAAACATTTTCTCCGAAATTTAATAATATTATTTTCACAAACACTCATATGGAGAAAAAATAAATCAATATAATTAATTAATAACTAAATCCTTTGTACTGGCCAACCAAAAAGGCATGTGTGATATATATTATGGGGTGCGAAAGAAGAAATTAAAAGTGGCTAGCTAGAAAGTTCAGTCAGTCATGAATTCTAGCCAAGCTAGTCTCAGAGTGTGTGTGTGTGTAAATCTTAGATATTAACATAATTTTTAGCTCGGTTTAACTATTTATCTTTGAAAAAGTCTATACGGTGATGTGAGAGGAACAATTTGACCATTATATATTATTTGGCCTAATCAGTGTAGCTAGAAAGTTAAATAGACTACTTCATTATTATATTATTTGGACTTGGTTTAAGGGTTCAATATCGAGTATAATTTACATTCACAATCCATCGTTTATTTAATTTCAAGTAATCAACATTACATTCCATCAATATATAATTTGGAATAACCCTCACAAATCAGGTGCATAGTTTTTTTAAGCAATGATTTTTCATATCCCCACGCAAAACTAGGGTATTAGTCGTCATTTGAAAAATTTATGATAAAGTTATATTCACCTTATCATAGAATTAGAATCATCACCAATTAATTAATAACCTATTGATTACGGTCCCATCTTCATAATAACGAAAACACGAATTTGAATCTCAAAAGTCACACTTGTTAGTAGAAATGATTTTTTATTTTTTTTTCTCCCAAAATCTTGAAAAGAGAACCCTTGATTGCAGGGGGGAAAAAGAGAGAGAACACTTTGATAAAAAAAAAAAAATCATCACTAATTATTTATATAAACTCCAAAGGGATTCGATATATTTAATTTATAATCATACTTCCTCTATTAGTATAATCACTAAATTACTAGCTAGGCCAACCAACAAAAAAAAAAAAATACCGACTTACATTTTTTTCGGTGAAATGACTTACCTTTTTTATTTCTCTTAAAAATTTCTCTTCCCGTATAATGTATAGTAAGAAAAATAGAATAAAAACTCCATTATTATAAATCCTCATGGCGATCTCATAATAAGAATTACTTTATTTTCTGCCCCCATAGAGACCACATTAGCCTCACGTGAATAATATAAAATTCTAATATAATAAGAAAGTTTGGAGTGTAGAGCTTGCCAACCAGTAAAATACAAAGCATACACGTATATATATAAATAAAAAAGAAAGGTGTAATTCTGAGCAAGATTCTTTGCTTCTCTGCAAGTGTTCCTAAAATATAAAACATGTCAACTCCCATGCACAAAAGATGACAAACATGAAATTAAGCTCAGAACGTAGATGCAGCAGAATTCTCTCTGATATATCTTTTTTTTAAAAAAAAAAATCACACAACAACCCATATATTTCTTCTCTCAGTGGTTCCGTGCTGTATTTATTATATTATATTGCATTATCATTATTATTAATAGTATTATATAGACTTTCCAATCCTATGGGTTTGTTTAATCCTTCGAATATTTGTCTTCATTGATAGTTTCTCTCTCCACTGAGTCTTCCAACACAGAAAAATAAAAAATGGGGAAGTGTTCACACAAATCTATGGTCAAATTTCAGCGTCGTTTTGCTAAAACCTAATCCTTTTGAAATGATTCCTCTCTCTCTCTCTCTGTGAGAGATCACAGACACTGCCAGAGATTGAATATAATAAGAGTATGATCTCTATGGTTTGATGACAAATGGTTCAAATTCACTCGTAGATGCTGAGGGAAAGTAAATCCTTGGACAATAGGGAAGACGATCAACAAAAGAGACAATATGAGGGAATATCATATACGAGACCAGTCTCTGTCTTATTTACCATTTTACTTCTTCTTTTGGCTTCCATCTTTTCACCATTTTAACCTTATTCACATCTCCCAATACTTGAGAATAATTTGCCAGAGAGTTAGAATCACATGAACGCATAAATAATATAATTAGTTCTGTCAGCGTTTATTTATATTCTTTAGTCTTCTAGTTTTTCATATACGTGTAGGGTTGATGCCTTCCCGACATGTCGTATCCTCTCTCTATCTTCAATTTTTTCTGTGAAATTCTCGATCTCTTAAATGAGGAAGATCAAGTCGGATTCAATTGGATATATCATATATATAATATGATCCCCTTGACTGAATATAATACGCAATTGTCAAAATTACGTAGATCAATAAATTTATCATATACAATATGTATTTAATCTTATACAAGGAAAAGATGGGATATTAAGGTCATTAATTGCTTTGGAAATTATGCCAATCAGCTTCTGTTAATGGTATATAAATCATAATTAGGGCAAAATTTGAAAGCGGAATTCAGGTCAGGAAAAAAAGACACGGGTTTTGTGGGAACCTTGGACACACAAAACATTGTCAGTTTTGTTGGTAAGAGAACACATAGGACAAATGTTTTCCTGCTCCTTTATTAATCCCTATCATTACCAATGTTACCTATAAGTAGTTTTCAAGAGATACAGACATTAATTTTTTCGAGGTTATATACATGCATACTTGCATGGGGGTTGTTAAACTCTTGGGGATTTGAAACTTATTATATTTGATAACGCGAATTTACGGACGCGCACATGTATACAACAATTTCTTCTCTCTTTGTAAAAGAGAAAGAAATGGAGTGTAAAGGTTACCAGATCGAAGAAGACAAATATTATGTAAAACCTAGAATTTCTTTAATTTGTTTCCTGTAAAGGGAAAAATTTGCATGAGAGAGATATATATCTCAGCTATTTCTTTGGCCTTCATGCCAACACAAGAATCCCCTTTTGGCACCCTCTTAATCAACATTGAATAACTATATAATGCATATTTCATTGGGTGCGTCATCTGAATTCTATAACTTCAGAATATAGGATTGGGCTGTACATGTTTAAATGAATGTATTAACTAAATTGAGTGGGAGGGTAAAGGGAAGAGAAGTGATGAAGTGAAATCCTAACTTTGAAATTTATATTTAAACTAAGATCTAACGCAGTACCAGCTAGCAGGAACTGAATATAGATCATGGATTATTATATGCCTGCAAAAAACAGTATCAACGTATATATAGTTCGTGTGTGTGTGGGGCTACAGTACAACTAGTTAGGATCAGTTTAATATAAGTTTTAACAAGGAAAATAAATGAGAGGGTGTCAGAAAAACAGAGGTCAACTAATCGATTATGCAAAAGAAGCAACCGAGAAAGAGAGAGTGAGAGAGGTAGCTAGGGAGATCCATGGACAACCTGTCCAAGACCTATTGGAAAGAGAGAAAAATGCTCATCAACAAGTCACATGATGATTTTCAAGACTCCAAAATAGAGGTCATATGCGTCTTTAATTTGATCTCACGTATTATTATTATTATTATTGAAATATTTATGCATTAGATCAAAAGTTGAGATTACTCTAGTCAGCTAGCTTGTTTAGCTCAAATTAATGAATGATTTATACGAAGAAAAAATCATGATAAATTAAAAAAATACAAGGAATATTGTTCGTCCGACCGTCGTCTTCTACATGCAATATTTTATATTATTTTGTTTATGCTACCTTAAGCTGGGAGAATATTTGATGAGCGATGACTAATTAATAGGGGTATTAATTTGAAGATCAATTTTGCATAACATTCCAACCAAAAGTCCACTTGTTTATATATAATGCTCGCATCTTGAATTTCTCTAGCTATATACAGAAAGGAACCTCATCACAGTAATAAATCTACCTTCCTCTGATCTCTCTCTGGCTTGCTTCCTCTCTCTTTCCGTGCACGTAGGGTTTTCATTAATAGTGATTGGCTTTAGGTGAATCCACGACCAAGAAGACGAAAGGATTCAACAGCTGGAGACTCTTCTGCAGCTAAATTGGTACTTATAAAATCATCCCTCAATTATCAGCTTATTATTCTGCTTGGTTTAGACTTTTAGATCTTAGTTTTTGAAAAAACTTAATGCTTTCTGCTGAATCTTCTCATGTAGCCCGATCATATATAGTAGCAGTGTTATCTTGGAGATTTCAACGGTCTGTAATAATAAGGCGTCAAGCTCACCGTCAACAACTAGTTAATAATGGTCTGTTCACAACTTTCAGCTTGAATTTGGCCACCAATACGTACTCTTCTGATTAGAGTAAACCTTATTTGTATTGCTTGTTCTTCCTTGTTCAAGATTTTCAATTTTACCGTACGTCTTAAACTCTGTTAATAAAATTCTAGTCTGATTTTCGATTCTCAACACCTCCACTCCTTTATAGCTCTTAAAAGTTTCTCTGTTTACATTTGCTTTCACTATCGGAACCCCCTATATAGGTGATGCATCCCCCTTCAAGTTCTATTATTAGATGAGTGTGGATTTCCGAAGACCTGGGATTTAGTAATCCGTACTTAAGTACGTATGTGTAGGAAGATAGTTAGTTCCTTAAATTATCAAGGACCGTTTATACACCAAAAAAAAAAATCACCTTGTTTTTCAAATCATTACAGCATCAATGCATTGATTTTTGCAAATTACAAGTAAGACGAATTCTTAGAAGTACTCTCATAACATTGTCATCAAAAAATAGTTGTCATATTCTTGGTAACAAACTTGTATTTTCCTGACCTTCATTTTTCTAACAGGGAAAGACAAATCACTAGAATAAAAGTCTGTGGTTAGTGAAAATGGCTGAGAAAATATACTACATATCTGACGATGAAAAGAGTGAAGGTATTGAATCTGAAACGAGACCTAATAAGAAACGTTCAATTTTGGACTTGAATCAAGAAGCTGAGGGTGACGAAGGAGATCAGACAAGTAATGAAGAAAGATCGTCTCAAGAAGGGAATATGAGCAGCAATAACTCCTCAAGCACAGATCAAGTGACGAGAGAACGAACAACAACGAGTAGTGTGAGGCAATACGTGAGGTCCAAAATGCCAAGGCTTCGTTGGAATCCTGATCTCCATCTCGCTTTTGTGCTTGCTGTTGAGAGGCTTGGTGGCCAAGAAAGTAAGCCTACGTACTGTTGTCTTAAATTTGTTCAATCTAAAAACCATGTTGATTTTTGTGTGTTCAAATCATTCTTTTTTGCTTTTTAATCATTAGGGGCAACTCCCAAGTTGGTTCTTCAGCTGATGAATGTGAGAGGACTTAGCATTGCGCATGTAAAAAGTCACTTGCAGGTACAATAACTAGATTTGGTCAATTGGTATATATACATGTAGAGATGGGTGTATCTCCAACATGTTAAGAAGATAGATCTTCCACCTTTAATTATATATATTTTCACATTGTACTTTTCATTAATAAGGCGCTTTGTTCCTAAATTTCAGATGTATCGAAGTAAAAAGCTTGATGAGTCTGGCCAAGGTATAATATAATTTCGAACAATTTATGTATGTATGTATGTATGTATGTATGTATGTATGTATGTATGTATGTATGTATGTATGTATGTATGTATGTAT
>JBAGKO010000009.1:678318-689805 GCA_037177275.1 Acacia concinna
TGAATGCAACAACCAAGAACCTTGACAAGATTACGATGCTGAATTTTGGCACACAATTTAACTTCATTCACAAATTCACTTAGACCTTGGGAAGAACTTTGTGAAAGCCGATTCACCGCAATTTCTTGTCCGTCTACAAGTATGCCCTACCATTTTTTATATCATATAAATGATTGTCAACATGTAACATCATAAATAAGATGAATTGTAATATTTTACTCTTAGTAACAAGTTAATTGCATACTTACCTTGTATACAAAACCAAAACCACCTTGGCCAAGCTTGTTGTCTGATGAGAAGTTATTAGTAGCATTGGCTATCATTGCAAGGTCATATATACGTAGCTCCATGTTTCCTTCATTGCCTTCTTCATTGTTTTCTGCTATTAAGGTTTTTAACTCCATATTTCCGTCAGAGCCTTCTTCCTTGTTTGCTGCTAACAAGGTTTTCTTAGTTCACTTTTGTAAATTAAATTAAATATATAAATACAGAAAAAAAAAACAACTATTAACAAGCTTTTCATAGTACATTTTGATACACTCAATGAGGGAAATATTTTTAAAAAAATAAAGGAAAGGAAATCGTTCTGCTCTCTGGGAAACATATTGGCATCAAGCTCAACCATGTTCAATTATCCTCCAGACGTCGCAAGAAGGTAGGAAAAGGCAGTTGCATTGGGAATGTTTACCTATAGAGTTTCTTCTGCGCCTGTAAAGGTGAAACAAAGTGAAATGCATCACAAGCACAACAGCCATTACAGTGGAAACTACTACAGCAATCACCTTTCTCATATTTCCATTAGCTTCATCATGTTCAGCTTCACAAGGAAATGAACTAGAGTTAATAGACAGAAAAGTTGAGGTTGCTAAAGCAATTGAAAGATGATTAAAAAATTATCAGTAAGAGGCCACACCTGTATCTGGAGAAGCAAGGCGAATATATAAATCTTGGTCATCAAAGGGAACCTGTATTATATCAATTAAATCACCGAACCACATAGCACAACCACTACCTCCTCCCCTGATATCTAAATTAGCATAAGCATTACAACTTACAAGAAGAATTTTCCAGCATTTGCCTTGGCATTCCTCAAGCGTCATATAGCATTAACCCAACTGTATGTAGCATCTGGCAATTTAAGCCCACTAAAGTTGACAAAATAATCCGTTTTTCTCCTTACAACTCCACGATGTATTTCGGATGCATCCTTTAGACCAGTCCATTTCATTCCAATTTTTTTTAGGGATTTTGGCAAGAATCCTGTCAAGCACTGGCATATTGGTGTCTTACCCAGAACGCAGTTTCCATTTGGGCAGAAACGATTATATCTATCGCAATTATCAAACGGGCGCAAAACTAAAAGTAATCCACCTTCGCTCATCTATCTTCACTCCATATTATGTCCAGTGATGAGTATGATGGCTGGTTCAGGACATATCTTGTAACCAGTGACACATTTTTCACATAATAAACTGTATACGCCTCATCTTCATTCCAGACAAACTTCGCTTCATAAAGCGGATTGCTCGTTGCATGAGAGATGCCACTGAACCGGACCCCATTCCAGGGGCCACTCCTTATATGCTTTGTCGAGCCCTGCCAGAATACTAATTCGGGGTGATTGAGTGGCACAAGGTCTTGCGTAAAGTCTCCAATGGAAGGGTCATCCCAATCGATCCCAAACACGTAAGAAAAAGTTCATAATATTATTTAAAGTATCTAAATTTGCCAATTTTTTTTAAATTATTTTATCTAATTTATAAATTGATACTCCATTCGCTCCTACTTATAAAGTTTAGTTGACTTTTTTTATAAAAATACTCAAAAAGTCAATTATATTACTTTAAAATATTAAAATTTATCGATTTTTTTAAATTATGTTGCTTGACTTATAAATTAATTATAATAAAATAAAATACAACATATGATATGATTGAGTAATATAATTAACTTTTTTAAAAGAAGTTAACAGGATCTTATAATTAGGACTGGAGGAAGTATATAATATAATATTCACTATATATGATATAATTAAGTATTTATATAATTTCTTTAATCTCTTAAAAAAAATCAACCGGATCTTATAATTATAATCAGAAATAGTATTTTATATTTATTCATATTTCTTCCTTTATAAAGCATTCTCTCATGGGTACTACCCATGGGGATGCGAGAAATCCTTGAGGTAAGTTTTCTTCGTCAAGCACTTACGCTTGGCCCTTGTTTGCCCCAAATAAATGCCATTATATTGTCAAGGGTTGAAGGGTAAAATTATTCTAGAAGTTTTCACTAAAGAGCACTTTTACCCTAAAAGTTTTAAAAAAGGACAATTTTGTTTCTGTCGTTATCTTCATTAATTTTTATTGTTATTTGACTAAATAAGTTAAGCTAACAGTTCATATATTATCTATTTTATTTTTGTTAAGGTGAAAATTTATACAAGCATTTACCTATTATCTAATTCGTCTTTTTAAAAGTTATATTTAAAATTTTTAGGGTAAATTTTCACCTTAACAAAAAATAAAATAGATAACATGTGGATTGTCAGTTTAACATATTGGTTAACTAATGGTCAAATTTAATGGAGATAATGGCAGGGGCAAAATTGCCCTAATTTTAAAATTTTTAAGATAAAATTGCCCCTCAATAAAAACTTCCTGAGCAATTATGTCCTTTGCCTTATTGCCAAACCCTTAATTCTTTGAGGGCACTAAGAAGGCCCAAAAGCATCAAATTTATGCTGAGCCTTTACATGGCAATAGACCTTCTTTTCTTTTTTGTCCTAAAGATTAAACCCTAAACTTTAGTCTTGGGGCTTATCAAGTACTTACACATCACCAACCAATAATATTCTCACATGATAAGTTTGAAGCACAACCTTGTAATTATAAACCAACTCCTTTATCAATTGAATCAACGTTTATTAGTGGCAATAGACTTGTTCTTTTACATTCTAACAGTGAGGACAATTAAAGTGGGCATGTGTAGGCTTAAGAAGAAACCACATTATTTCCCACTCATGAATTCTGATCACTTTTTATATCGATTTTCTTTAAATTTGAATTGGGTGAAACACTTTATCTTGATTGTTTACAAAGAAAATGTAAGGGAAAATTCTAAAAAAAGATAAGAAAAATAGAAAAATTCCAATTCAAAATAGCGAAATCAAAAAATCTCAAATCAATCTTTTTATACTTTTTTTATATAATTAAGAAAATGCCACTAGATTTTTAACAACACAATATTCGTAATTCAGAACAAGAGTATCTCAATTAACAACAGCAATACAAACAATTCAGTGTAAATACATAGTACCTAAATGCTTATATTGTTGTTAACTGAGATACTCTTGTTGTGAATTAAAATACTGTTGTTAAAAATCTAGTGGCATTTTCGTAATTACACAATAAAAAAAGTACATAGACTGATTAAAGATTTCCCGATTTCACTGCTCTGAACTCGAATTTCCCTTATCTTTTTTTAGGATTTTCCCAAAATATAACCTTAAAGCTGATGTGATTTACAAGAAATTCTATACTTGAAACATCTTATTACAATAACAGTATGAAATAAGGTTGTGATTTACAGCTTCACTTATATACCACCTCTGTATACTACATAGGAGCAAAAGGGAGAGCCGCAATACAGAAAGAAAAGAATTACATAGAAACCTTTAAGCAGCCAAAGAAAATGGCCATTCAGCAAGCAAATAAAATAATCTCCGGGTATTATGTAAATACAACTTCAAGCTTCAGGAATGGGAACCAACAATTCCTGGAAAAAAGTAAACGAACATAAGCATGAAATTCCCTCAAAAGTAGTTAGTATGGTTACACAAAGTAATACCCAAGTAACTGAATTAATTACCTCAGAAAATCGCAAATGCTCATGATGTAGATTAGGTGACTTCACAACTGTTTCCCACTTGGGACTTTGTCCCCGTCCATGAATGTGAGCAGGAGAAGACCGCAATGATATGTTCCTTGAAGAAATGATAGGTAACGTGCGGTTAAGCCAAGACTCTGAAGGAGCTTTGGGTAAAGGAAGGGCAAGAGGAAGCTGCAAATTTTTCATATCCGAGTTTCCTCGATTACTTAGTTTCGTCGGCCTTTGGCTTTCTACGTCAATCTTCCAATCACCAACCACCTTTGGGCTAGCCAATGTACAGAAATCTTGATTCAGAACTTGGTCAACGGATTTGGTAGCTTCTCGTCTCTCTGACTCTACTTCCACATCACCGGCCCATTTAAATTTTCTACCTGATATAGAGGAAGTCTGAATTCGGCCATGGAAACTTTCTTGACCTCTTGCCGAATCTATCTTCTCACATTCACCCACGTTGGGACTTGAATTCTGAGGTAAGTCTATCCCTTGGTTGCCTAACTTATTAGAAAGATTTGTCTTTCCCATTCGCATCTCATTAATAGGTCTATCAGAACATGGGAAGAGAAATGAATCCAGAGACCCTAAACCTTTAGCCGGTAATGTTGCCTTCTCATCTGCGACAGTCAAAAGCTTGCTATCTTTTCTGGAAATCTCAAAATCATCCCTTTGGTGATTGGCCTGAGCCTTCATATCAGAAGCATTTAAACCTGAATAAGATTTTACCTTTTGTATAGAGTCCACATACAGGGTCTTCTCAGCAACTGGGCTTGTGCAACCAGTATCACACTGGGTTGCCTCAGAGAGTGGTAATGTGCTGCAACCCCTTCGATGTTGATAAACGTCATTTTTATTTTTTTGAGGAATGCCCATAGAATATTTATCTTCTGTAGAGCCAGACTTGGAATCTGCTGACTTTTTCTCATAGTAAGCAGTTCTTGCATTCTGCTGAACAAGCAAATAGATCGCTACATCACTTGACATGAAATGTTAACAAATGAAAGAAAACTAAGTAGAGACAAATTAATACCGTTTTTTTAGTTTCATTGTGAGGAACACTTAATCTAGAATGCGTCCCATGAGCTGGTGAATCTAACATCCTATCCTGCATTCTCAAGCCAGGTACTGGATTCAACAGACAGAACCGAGGAAATAGACCACAAATTTTGCCCGTGTTGTCCACATATTCACTGTAAAGGTCATCTTCATCTTCACTTTCTTCTCTGCATAATTCTTGAGCATAAGGTGGCAAATTATTTGGCCTCTGCTGAATTACAGGATGGCGTATTTCTCTGGCAATGACCTTCCTTACCTGTCTTGGTTGTTCTCGTGCAACAGGTGGCTTCTTGGAGGCATATTGAGGAGTTTCAGAAGCCACCGCCTGTGCTGCAGGTAAGAACCGATCAATCATGAAGGTACGAGCAAATTGATCCTGTGAGATACTTCGAGATAGATGAGCATCTTGCTCATCCATTCCACTCAAGCCACTAACACTACAATTCATGAAGAATGATTCAGTTCTAGAAAGCGTATCAAGTGCATCTTGATAGGCCTCATCTCCATCATCTGAAACAGAACTAGCCTTTTCTTGGATTGCCTCTTTTGGGCTCTCACATTTTGTTGCATCAGATGTGACACTTTGAGAAGTAGACACATCCTTGTTAATGGATTTAACACTCGAAGAATTGGAGGCAGAACTTCCTTTTCTAGACTGAGTAACTGATGTGCCTCTTAAAACTTTATCAGAATCTTCCTGTTTGACTTTCAAAAGCCTCCCAGGTGGAAGACTGGGAGTGATAGGATTGGAAGATGGTCCACCAACCCGTGTGTGTAATTTGTCTTCATCCTTGGGTCTGCCGGGAGTCTGCTCCCATACAAAAGGAACCGTTCCAGGATTTCTCACCGGACCCGATTTCAACTCTGACTTGTAAGCAGGAAGAGGAGGTAGTCTAGCTGATGACTTTTCAGTTTTCCTTTTATTGTCCTTTTCAGAGGCAACTGTTGACGAGAATCGCCTTACAGATAAGAGTGGCTGGTTAAAGTCTAACTGTTTTTCTTCCATCAGATATTTGGCAGTATCATGTAATTTGTTTCTGTAGAACACCAAAATATTAAACAGATTGAAACAACACTAATTGAGCATTTTTTACCACGATCTACACAATACCAGGAAAAACATACGTATATAATTGAATTTGCCAGTTCTACATATATAAATGGGAAGTGTGTGCAGTATAGAACTAGTGAAAGGAAGATAACCCCAAGGCAATTGACAGCAGTGATTCACTTTCAACTAAAAGTTGGGGATACAAGATTTTCTTCCCATCTTTAGGCTGAATCTGATACTTACAACAGCATATTGGACTCTGTTGAGTCTTGACGGCTTAGTAAAGCCTACAAAGTGGACTGTAGAACTAAAGTGGAGACAATCGAATTAGTATTTCACAAGAAGAAAACTTTATGTTGTTCGTTGGATTTTTCTCAGAGATCTCTCCGAATATCATTGTGATTAGACCGCCTTAAACTGATAATGGATTTGTCTAAATTCTAAGACTAGAATCTTTAGACCCATCTAACAGGTTTTGCAGTATGCGCACTTCGAAATTGTTAATAAGCTAATACACCAAGACCAAAAGACCATTTCGCTAATCAGCCTAAAGTATTAACAAATAAATTAATCGGACAAATGTGAATTTTTACATACCGCTTTTGAGAAAGTAAAAAGGAAAGAAAGAACTTCAGTAAATTCTACGTTAAGATCATATTGACTGCAAATATCTCGTCAATCATCAAGGACGGACTAATAAGAAAAAGCTAATCTAGAGCAGGGGAAAAGGATGGGGGCTTGAAGTAAATAAGATGTCCCAGGAAGAAGTTCAACTATTTCAGTATTTTAATCTCTAGCATTCTACCTAGTTCTTACCTGACTAAACAACAATGAAAAAAACCAGCCTATGTGCAAAGAGGACAGACACTCGTCAGAGAAATGGAAATTTCAGATTCATCAGTAACGGCTAAAACCAGCATCAGTCAAACGTCTAGCAGGAAAATGAGCAAGAAAACTTGGACGACTCGAAAAGGCATTGAAATAAAGATTTTCCCTCAGGATAAAGATTTTCTTTTCCCTTGACTTCTTGCCCGCAAAAAACAAAATCCACCGCTATTGACTAAACCCAGCAAACACCAGCCGAGAGAGAGATGGGTTCGGAGCAAAACCTGAGAGAAATGACCACACAGAGAAATCAAACCGCGTTCTTCGTTGGAATATAGTCGGTGAATGGGAGCCGCAAACGCCTCTCAGCAAATTCGTTTTATTGCGCAAGAATATCACATGAGGAAGACACGAAAGGAAGAATGGTATATGGAATTATAGCTTACACGGAGCGAGAGAAAGAAAGTGAAGAAAGGGGTTGGGGAAGAATAAACCAGATTGTACGTTTGTGTCTATTACTCATTGCAGTTGCGAGAGAGCTTGCCCGCCGATGCTGCAAAGGCGATTTGATTTTAATCATACACTATTTCTTTCTTTAATGTTTTCAAATATGGGAGCATTTATTTATTTGATTTGTTTAATTTGACTTGAACTAAACAATTAAATAAATAATTAATGTTATTTCTGAAGATTTTGGTGCATTTATTTTAGGGCCACTTGGTGTGGGATCATGTGAGAGCCATGGTGCTTGGGGGTGTCTCTGGTAGAGAACAGAGAGTACTGCACATAAATAAATAAAAGGGATGTGAAAGCTGTCTGAAAACAAAAAAGTTGAAAAAGGGATGTCCCACCTTCTTTACGTGTTTTAATTATTGCGAGTAATGACTGTAATCGATCTTTAATGATCAAGTGGGTCCATCTTAATCTTCTTCTCTTTTTCTTTTTTTTCTTTTTAAGAAATTCTAAAAAAATAACTCCTCAAATTTAAAAACTCAAAAGGAATCTTAATATTTCAAAAAAGCACTAAAATACCATGAATCAAATTGAGGTTTTTAAATTTTGCTGACATGAACAGTGACTATCATGAAGTAGCGAAAAACATTACTTTTTTTGTGAAAATCATTACTTAAATAGTGAAAAACCGACACTATTCACGTCACAGGTAGATTCTTCTCTCTCCTCTGTCAGATAAACAGTATCAGTGTCAGATGAATAATGCCGTCAGAGGAGGGGAGAGAGAAAGTGATCAGTACAAAGTAGTGAAAACCATTACTTTTCTTGCAAAAACTATTACTAAAATGGTGAAAATACACTAATGTTCACGTCAACGAATTTTAAGGGGAGAGAGTGATTAACATGAATCAACACGACCTAGCGAAATTAATTATTCTTCTTGCGAAAACCATTACTCATCATGCGAAAATCATTACAGTTCATGTCAGCAAATTTCAAAACCTCAATTTAGCCATACCTTAGTGTCTTTTTGAAATATTAATATCCCTTTTGAGGTTTTGAAATTTGGAGAGATATTTTTCTAGAATTCTCCCCTTTTTATTTTGCATTTTCTTGTAAATGCTCCTTTCTTCTTTTGCTTCGCAAGGTATAAAGTCTGTTCCCGTCCCAAAAATAAAGAACAAGGTATAAAGTTATTTTCTTCTATTTCTGAGCTTTTTTCTTTTTCTTTTGCTAAAAGAATCATCTATATACTAAAGTACTGTAGACCATTAGGTAATACACTAATACTTGCTCTTATAATATTGGGTTTCTGAGTTGAGGATTAATTCGTTATTCTATTTAATTTTCATTTTTAATTTATTATGTCATTTTCTATTTAATAATGTATACTTGCACCGACAATTTTCCATATTACTTTCTATTCGTAATTTATTAATACCTAACAATTATATGCCGAGATTTCAAAGAAGAAGAAAAAACGACCGGTAAAGTCTCGCTGTCAATTTCATATCAATCAATAATGAGTTGATAAAATGGATAATATAATATAATACTGGCCTAAAAAGATGGATAATATAATAGCAGTGAATAAGCTACAAAGTAGATGTCAAATTATGTTGAAGATGATGACCGGCATATAAATATAAATTAGGATGAATAATTAAATGATTAATAATAATGGAATTAGATAGGATGATGCTTACAATGAGTTGATTGCCCCAACCAGGATATAATTGTCGGAACCTTTGCAAACTCTTACGGGAAGGAATATATTCCTAAGGAGATGGCAGGGTATATAAACTTTCAATCGTTTAAATTAATTAAGTGTGTATTTGGGATTGCAGCAGTGGCTCAAAATCGGTCATTTAAGGCAAAAACGGACTTTTGAAACTGAAACTTTTTATATTGGAGTATTTGGAAAAATAAAATGATAATTGGACTTGTTTAGTTTAAGTCTCTTATATCCATAAGTCAAAAATTCTTGCTTGTTTTTTTTATCCGAAAGTCTTATATCCGTGTTATAAATGCTATTTAAAAAACCCACCCGCTTGGTATAAACAGTTATTTGGTTTAACTCTCACCATTTTGCATTGTGACTCTGGTTCCATCAACAAACTGCGTGTAAGCTTTGATTGACACCCATGCCCACCGCCGTCTGTCACCACGGTCGACACCTGCTACATGGATCCATGTCTAAAACTTCGGTGCAGGCTTTTGTAGAGAAGTGGGGGGACCAATCTACGATGCACACTCCAGTGGAGGCCGATCTACACCATTTGTGTGAGATCTCCACCCAGCCAACACCACCGTCCTCAGCCTTTTCTTCTTTTTTGGGTAGTGTGGAGGCCACTGATGTGGAAGTGAGTGCATTTCCCTTGCCATCGCTAAAACAGGTTGGTTGCATAATTGATTTTTACTTATTTCGCTTGTTCCCTTGCCGTCGCTGAAACAGACCCATCATTAAAGCTTCTACAGTGAGTTTGGCGAAAGATATGTCATAGTTGCATGAAGCTTCTTTGTTTCCCTCGACCCCTTTGTCATCACAACATTCTGGATTTTGAACACTTTGGCAAGTTGAATTATTATTTTTTTTAATCCATAATCTACCTTCCAAGTTAAGTGCATGAATCATGACAACTTTACTTTTATCTATCCACAAGAAGATTTGTTAACTATATTAGTCCCATCTGACAACTGGTGATATGGCAATGAGGACTTGTCTCATTCATTTTTGAACCTCCCACATTCCCCCATTATGGGATTTTGGAATTTAGATTTCTAAACAAAGAGCTTAGCAGGTTTGATCTTTGTAATTGAATGGTGAGATTTTGATTGTCTTTTGTAACTTTAATAAGTGAAATGATGTTTTGTTGCCTTCAAAATAATATCGTGAGGAGCATTTGACAATCATATATAAACATGAGATTGTTTGGATCATGCCAATGACTCCCTGATTTCTTTTGTCATTTTGTTCTATGTAAGGCAATAGCACAAAATTAGCAAGTATATGCATAGAAACTTAGGGGTGAAAAATGGAAGGTCTCTTTGTCATCTTTCACCTTACGACTGTGTATTTTTTGCTTGGTAAACATTTTTTATCTAAATGCTCCCTTCATCTTTTGAATGTCTTATATATTCGTTAAACTTATCCGGGATTGGAATCTTTGTCAACTTTGAATTATAAATCCAAGCGATTTTTGAGTGTGGGGTAACTTGGCTGGCTTCATATAATCAGAGTACTGTAATTGGAAGATAAATTGGATATTGCAACTTGGCTTATATCAATATGTTGATTGACCTATGAGCCAGTGGGTCATGCCTTTTTTCTTTTCTTGGTAATAATCTTTAAAATGCGACATAACACCAGTTCAACACGTTTTCTTTCCTATTAGTTCATTATTTGGTATCTTTTTAGAAATGCTTGGCCTTGGTTCATTGGTTCATGCATTATCTGGCTTAAAATGTGCAAGTGACATTTTATTTTATTTTTGTAAAAATTTAACATTATCCCCTGTTCCTGAAATAATAAATATTTAATTATAAGGATTCCTATCTTCCTCCATATGCAGGCGCAGCCAGTGGACTTGTGCTTGTTCGTGATTTAGACCATTTCTCTTATTGTGGGTCTTGATCGCTTCCATTCCAACTCACTGATATTTTTGCATGATACTTGTTTATGTAATATGTTTGTATGATTTGTTGTCAGTATTGGATGCTCATTATATGTTTCATATTTGTCCACTTGTTGTTTGTTGGTTGTCATTTTTGTCTATAACTTATATTCTTTACATAAATGCTAGGGTGTAAATGGTAGTGTTGTCATGTCATCTTGTGAATTATGGAGCCTAACCAAGGTAGAGTAGTATGGGATGACTTCTTAATTGACATTTTGATCACTGCATGCATTGATCAAATATGTAAAAAAAAATGTCGTGGTCATGATTTTATAAAGAAAGGTTGGAAGAACATTTTTCCACCTTTCAATAGAAGACGAGGAGAGATTGTGGTCAGAAACAATTTAGAAATAAGTGAGACGTATTGAAAAAAGAATTGAAGACTTGGGATGACTTAAATAAAGAGATTGGTGCGGGTTGGGACTCTGACAAAAAACCCCTAGGTGCACTGAATGAGTGGTGAACACAAAAAATACAGGTTAGATATTAGTGATTATTCTTAATTATAAGTTTCATTTTTGTTCTATTGACATAAGTAATAAA
>JBAGKO010000009.1:689905-706301 GCA_037177275.1 Acacia concinna
ATGTGCCCTAATCTCTTTACAATAGGGGTATTTCAGTTATTTTGATAGTTGCTCATTTTCTTTCTTTTCAGTTTTCTCTTGTTCATCCAAACAAAATGAGTGATAACATTTTCTCTACAATTTTCTCTTCTCTCTATTTATTTTCCTCTTATTTTCTTTCCTTCCAACTTTTCTTTCCATCCAAACGGAGGGTAAGTGTAGTTATTATGAAAAACTAATTGTTTACTGCTAACATTTTGATAAATCTATTATGGGTTTTTTTGTTGTACATACATTTGTTGAAGATAGAAGTTGATGCGATATATATATATATATATGATGCTAGCTTCTCAATCTAATATAGGTTTTGTATATATGTGTTCATTAGTCAATAAAAGTGTGAACTTTAATTAATTTGTTTCCTAATCTTTCTTATTCTGTTTTGCAGTGATCAACCGTCATCATTTTGTTGTGCAATCCATTTATTGAGTCCCAGATGAATCTTTTGTCCTTTTAGGATTAAAGTATTGTTTCAAATAGTTTAATTTATGACCAAAAATTAAATAAAATCATAAACAGGTAGATATTGATCCTTAGATGGTATAAGATTCTTCAATAAGCTCAATATAAATGGACTCTAAGATAAAATGATGATGATTGATCTTGTAAAACAGAAAATGATATACTTAGCGGCTATTAAATTAAAACCGTTATATATATATATGTCAATTGTTATTATCGCGGTTGTTATTAAAAAACCACCCTCTGCAAGTGACTTATATATAACATTTCTCATTGAAAAACCGTCATATGTAGCAAAACATATATGACGGTTTTAAACCACCATATTATGAGTAAAAACAACCATTAAATATAGATAATTTTGTAGTAGAATAAAACAACACCAGACCCATAAAACAAAAACTAGTAATGCCATAATATTGCAAGTTGAAGGTAAGGAAGACAACTTTCAGTTTGCAATGATTAAAGGAAAGAGCCATAGAGGTTGGTTATCTAAAAACGTGCTCTCCCAGAAGGTGAAATACCCCTTTGATGCCAATAATGTTGCATTAACAGAAGCAGCTTCATACACACCTCCTATGTTAAAAGGGTGAAAACCCAACTGGAATTTCATAACAAACACTAGGAAAGCAATGATCATATCAGAAATAAGCCAACCTTCAACACAAGCAAAATGAACCCTACAAAAGAAGGTAAATACATGACCAACGAGACACCCACCTAAAGAAAAATAAAATCACATCACATCACAAAGCAAAATCCTAGCAACTAGCTAGCAAGGGTAACCAAGACTCCAAAATTACTATCAGAAATCGCTAACCCTAGTAGCATTGAGAACATTCATGGTGACTAGAAAATAAGAAATGAAACCAGCGCAAGATTAGTTTCCATTGAACCTGGACTCAATTCATCACACAACTTCACAATTGAGTTTTTCAGAGCATTGGTCCCTTCCGTCTTCAAATCTTCAACCCCCTATACTGACTCCTCGAACCTTTAAAGTCCAGGTCTCTTCCATCTCAATGCCCCTGAGACTCTTGTCATCAGGAACCTCACTAGATTTTGGTCTTTCCTTCCACATGCCCATGTTCTAGTGCTTCAAGTAAGCGGCCACAGTCTCCTACTTCACCCTTTTAAAACACCTTCCTCACCTCGCTCAATAAAGCCAAGCCCTCAATTGTCATCACCAAATCTCTCACCATGGTTAAATCCCAAACGAAGCCTCTGTTTTGACAAACCCTAGGAGAGAATCCCACACCATTAGATTCGTAACACCCCAATTTTAACATATTTATACATGTCATCATATTATCTTCATTATCTTTCTTTTTTGGTAAACTAGATTAATTATTTGAAGTAATCCTAGATAATTACATGCAACCATGCACTCTGATACTTATTATAAAGTCACTCTCAAAAACAATTTTTGTCCAAATGAATAAATGTCTTCTGATCTTACACTTGTTTAATTCTTGTTGAAAAGAGAGAAAAATATGAGAATGATTTGTAAATGCAGAGAAAGAAAAAAATTTAATAAGGGCTCACTTAAAAACTGTAAGCATATGAAATGTCTTAACTAACTATTTAGTACGTGAAAATTATATTGGTGGAAATTAAATAGACTTGTAATAAGGATAAGAGTGACATATTTAATTTATATAGTGCAATGCTCAAGAACGACTAGCTAGGCAATATATATGTGTTTGGATAAACATCAGAAGCACTTTTTTTTTTGGGATAAATCCATGGTTTTGCTAAAATCTACCCAAACACTCAATTTTTTTTCAAAATCTATTTTGGAGATAAAACCATGATTTGAGGGTCCAAAACCAGGGTTTTGAAAAAGCCTTTGTTTTTTTTTAGCTTTTTCTCTCAACCCCCTCTCTCTCATTCTCCTCTATTTTTCTCAATGTAATTCAATTATTATAAAAGTTAATATCTTTTTTATCATTTAATCATAAAAAAGCTATTTCAATAACATGTATTAAAACACTATCATTTTATAAAAATTACTTTCTACACATAATCTATTATACTCAAAATCTATTCTCTAAAATCACTTTTATTATTTTTATTTTTTATAAGATATTCTCATAACGCTAATCAAACACCTTTATATTGATATTAATATGTAAACCGATGAGTGAGAGCGTGTGGGAGCTTATTGGGATGGAAGTGTTTGACTTGGTAGAATCTGCGGGGAGCAGCATGAGAGATGTGTCTTAGAAATGAGCGATCTGCATAATTATATCAAGTTCCAAATTCCAGATGCCAGCTCATTCTCCAAAGTTCCAAACAAACGTTTAAACTTTCTTCTCTTTTCTTTTTTGCAAGAAACATTTAAACTTTCACTCATGAAGCAGCGATTTTTTGAGATATCATGTGGCTGTTGGTAGCATGGGGGCTTACTTGAGTTATTATAAAACAAGACAAAAAGCCTTTCTTCCCCATTTGACTTGTCCATTCCTTTATTTTATTATTTGTTATTTATTATTTATTTCCTCCTTTCTTCCCGTATACGAGATTATATATTGTTGTGTTTTGTTTGGTCCCTTGTCCTTTTGGACCACTTTATCTTGCCCACTCATTTTCTCTCTTTATTTATTCCACGAAAATGTTTAATTTGGAAGACCTTCATGAAGTTATCCCTAACTTTACATTTAGATGTGGTCCCCAAAAAAAATTCATATTTTAGACGGGGAGAAACTTCTAAAAAAAATATTAGGAGAGAAAATTCCTAAAAATTATATTCTCTCTAGTCTTAAATATAAAATACAGCTATCTTTTTTTTTAGAAAAGAAAATAACTAAATTAATTAACCATGTTATATGTAGTATATAATTTTATTATATATCAGTTTATAAGTGAGACAAAATAATTTAAAAAATGATAAATTTAAATGTTTGAACATAATCCAAAAAAATTAATTATGTCTTATTTATATATATATATTTAAAATTTGAGGTAATAATTTTTTGGTACTATTTTAGAAGGTTTTCACTCATAGCATTCCTTTCCTCTATTTTTCCCTCATTTCTCTCTCCGTCCTAATATTGAATAGATAGTTATGGCCCCTTATTAGACATAACAAGTTTTATAATTATTTTACCCATCCATTTAACTTTCAAAACCCCCTATTCCAATATGTGGAAAATATTAAATAACTAAATATAATAGTAGTACTTTTGGTTCGATTACAAGGGAAATAATTACATATAATATTGATGCAATATATCAATTATAATGTTTGGTTGGGGTTATGTAATGTAAACCAAATTATAAAATATAATCATCCCACGATCATATTACTAGGAGTGATTAATAGAGATACAAACCACCTGCAATCAAATGAAAAAGACACTAATATGATTATAATTTTTTAATTTGATCAAAGTGCCTGCCCATGAATTTTTTTAAAGATTGAATAATGACTACCATTAAATATTAAAAATATTAATTAATTATAGAATTTAAAAAAAAATATTTTCCCAATAAAAAGTTTAAAAAATATTTAAATATCCCATTAAATAATATTCTCACAATTAAATATTAAAAAATTATCATAAACCCAACTTATATCTAATATTTCTACCATTAAATATACAAAAATATTATGAACCCAATGTGGGTACACAACACAACTTAAAAAAGTTATTATAAATCTAAGGTGTATATTATACATATATGTGTAGATATGGATAATTTTTTCTTTGACTACATTATACCCATATATTCTCATGTTAAATGTAATCCAACCAAACACTTTTTATGTATATGCATAATCTTTGCTTAATGATAGCCTTATAAACAAATTTTTTGAATCATCATTACGTTATATCACATTACATCCGATTCAGTGGACTAAACAGGCACTAAGGGTATGTTTGGATGGGGAGAAAAGTTGAGAGAAATAAGAAGAAAATGAATACTATGTTTAGAAACTTCCATAAATAATAAAAAAATTTACTATATTTGAAAGTTTCTTTCCTCCTTAATTTTCCTTCCATTCAAATATGAGGTAAGAGTAGTATAACAAATAGCCTGATTTCTTCTTCTTGTTGGAACACGTGGCCAGTTAAATATATGAGGAAAGATTAGCTATAAAGAATACACGAAATCTGAGAATAGCATGCCCATTTGTGACCCACGCATAGTTTTAGCTACATATAACTATATCTTTTCGCCTGGTACATATAAATATTTCCCTCGTATTAATATCGATTGATGATTACAAAATGAGATTTCGGATGACGGCTAAAATGTGCAACGTGTGGGCTGAGAAATCAGGCCCTGTTAATCACACAGGCTTATGAATTCAGCTATGAGACCTTAAAGCCCAATAAGCATTTCGTTCGAAGGAATCACCCGTGACGTCACACAACACAACTAGAATTCTACGTATTTCTTATTTAAAAAGGACAGACCCATAACTAAGGCACCCCACACGCAAAAAGGCGTACCGAACTGTACAGAAAAAGGAGAAGAAAAAGATGGCTATGTAGCCTATAGAATTAATTGTCGGCGAGACTTGCAACTTTACATTCACGCGCGCACACATTTTTATATCTCTGTGTATATTCAAGAATTTAGATGCAATATCCATAAATTTGTTTGCAGAAAAGGGAGTGTGTCTGAACAGATCGAACTCAATTTCCACCGCTGATGTTCTTTAAATGAGGTCGGGAGTTTGAACGTCATTATGACCATTTACGTGGAATTTGATGTGAGTTAGTCACTGAACTCGTGAAACTCTAATATATGAGAACCGGATAAGAAGAGAAGATCTGTCGGTTTAGGTCCTGGATACATAAATAAATAAAAAGGATTATATTTAGAGAGATAAAGGCAGACACAAATTAAAGCGATAGATCGAGTGCGTGTGGACGAGTGCAGACCACAAAAATGGCATGCATAGCTATATTCTGTGGTGTCACCCTTACAATGGAAAGGATTGAAATTAGAGGAGCCAAATGGCAAAACAAAAAAAAAGGGGGGAAGGGAACACTTGTCCAAAAAAGACGAGTGAGTTGGCGACGTACCTACCCCAGGAAAATTACAAGCACGACAAGGGAAGTGATAGAGAGTACAATAAAGAAGGGGAAGAGGAAGAGGAAGAGGAAGAGGAAGAGGGAGGGGCGTGATCGTGATTAGAAAGATACACACAACAACCAAACTATACTTGTGGTGGTGTGTGTGTGTGTGTTTTCAAGTAATTCATGGGAATAAGACCATGTTTGGACCGACCCACCGCCTGACCTTCCGTGGATTGCATGAGCATGAGGCATTTGAAGAGGAAAGCGTGACAAAGATATCAGAGGCTTTTATTCATTCATACACCAACATGTACTGTGTATAGCTTTTTCATGTGTACCAAACGTCCTTCAACAATACCCAATAAAATAAATAGATAGATAGATAAAGGACACTCCCTTAACTTCTGCTCCTGTGTTGGCCAAAGCATGGACAACACTTGCCCCTTTTTCCCTGTCATTCATGATAAGCTCCTATTCCACCCTTCCATTATTATTACCACCCCACCCTAAAGTACTCTCCCTCTGTGTCCCCTCTTCTGTGTGTGTGTGTTTTTTTTTCCCGCCAACTTAATTATCTGATATTCGACTAATTAAGTATTAAGATGAACTCATGTGCATACTTAGGATTCGGACTCTAAACTATTGGTTCAGCTGACTTGCATCGTGTGTTACCTAATTCATTCATGTTTTGCTTCTCTTTTCTTTGGTGACTGACTCATTACACTTGTCAGTGTCAGTTTCCAAAACTCACACAACACAGTACAGTGCATGTCCCCCTCTTCCCCGCTTTTGTTTTGTTTTGGTTTAGCTTTAATTTGGAATAGATTCCCCTCAAAAGATAAAACACATGCCATCAAGCCTCATGATTAAGTTCAAGTTCAAGTTCAGTGTGTATATATATTCCAACAAAACGGCCATCTTCTCATTCCCCTTTTCCCTATGCACACACCACAATCCACTGCTCTGATTTTAAGCAAACATATCTAGACGAACACTACCGTTGAAACAGTTAAAAGCGGTGATCCTCTCAACTTAATTATGAATCCTGATTATTTTTATACACATTTTTTTTTCAGCAAAACTGTACTATGCAGTCCCACTTACAAAAATTAAGTTGCGCACTTGTTTAAAACATTATTGCCGCGTGTTTAATAATTATTTTAGCAAATACTATACTATGTTGTATAATATATTAGTATACTTTATTACGCTGGATGGTGAGCAAATTTTAAGTGTATATAGTCTATCTATGATAGATAAAAATAAAAATAAAAGAATAAAAGAATTGAAGTTGAAAATAACGAAATTTGAAGGCAGAGGGGGCAAGTCATTATCAAAGGGATAGCTCAGGAGATCGCTTTCACATTTTCGATTGACTAATAAGATTAGAGTCCATCAAAACCTAAGTGATTGAACATAATCCTTTTAGTCTTGTTCATCGTTGGCCACCAAATCTACAGTTCACTGACCAGTCAAATTTTCCTCACCTAACCCCCCCCCCAAAAAAAAAAAAACTTTTCAAGTTACCCTAGCAGGAATTAATTAGACCCATCCCAAGTAGTATGTATATACAAGCTAACTTTTCATTATTCATTTAAAGCTAACTGCATTAAGCACTGGTATATTTAAAGTTTCAACAATATTTCATGTGGCCATTTATAATATCTATATATAAAAACTGTTTACCCCTTTTTTCTTTTGCTATTGGGGTAGATTGGTTAACTTGATAACACCACCAACCGCACAGCACAAGGATACCAAATGGTAGGTGGAAGTTCGTCTGACTTAATCATGGTTCAAAATAAATTTGATTTATTTATAAAGCAACGGTACTATGAGCTCCAATATTTAATCATAAATAACATGCTTTTTCTGCGCGGCGTCCGTGCCGATGATAAATAAACTCTTAGCCAATACCAATACAGCTATAATTACAAAATATTCACCGTCATTTAGTAATTAATAGAATTATCCAATTAGATTCTGGTATTTTAATAACAATAAAAAAAGGATTCGAGTCTAATCACATCTCATCCAGGTTAGCTTTTGTAAATGACCGACGATGTTGGGCATAATTACAAAAAACAATAACCTGCCTAATTGTGCAGTATTTACACCATTAATATTTATAGCAGTGATATAAATTTTATGTGAATACACATGGTTCTTTAAATTATTACATACTAGTTTGTTCTTATTTTTAAAATTTATGTTTTTTAAGTCGAGACAAAACTAATCTCATATATTTATTTTAAAATTCGTAAAAATCATTCTAAAAAATTAATACAAACAAACTCTTACTAGTACTCAAACAAAAAAAATCATTTCACAGAAGAACTTTACCTTGTGCAGCACCCTATACATATCCCTAAAATAATACGACCATTAATTCGTGAAGTTACAAAATAAATTATTAGATTTAAGCTATTTATCTAAAAACAACAATATCATCTTTTTTATGTGAATAAATAATTATTTTCACCATTGAAAATTATAATCTTAGTTTTTTTTTTTGCCAACAAATTACTATAACCTCATTTCATGCAACCATATTAACTGGCAACTGGGTTCATTGATGTAATACTTTGAGTAAGAAATAGCTGACAACAAATAAATTCTTCGCAGTCAATTTACACGTTAAATTTTACGTATTTAATATGTAACCATGTTATTATAAACAATGTCAACAGATTAATATAGTAGTAATACTTAATTGTAGAAAACGCCATAAGAGAAAACAAATCTATGTATATATTAGCGTGTGTCTATATATATATATATATATATTATGATGACCACCTTGCAGGATTAATTATAAATCCTAATCCCCACGTGCGTGGCAGCTCCATCAAGGTTTTGAATGGCTGGAGCCCATTGACCAAAGGTGGCCACGTCGATGGTACCGTACCAGTACAAAGTTAGTCTCAGTCTTTGTTTTCTAGCTATTAATGCAGATTTTTAACTAATCATATAAAAGCATACCATTGAGCTTCTATGGGTCCTTCAATTATTGCACCAAGGCGAAAAACTAGGGTTGAAAGACACAGTAAAATATTTTCAACTCCATCCTTCATAACCAATAATAATAAAAAAAAAACTCCAGGTCAAAAAATATACCCAGTAAAAAATGGTATTTTTCATACGTAATTTTATTAAAGAAAATCTTTCAATCTCTGTGTTCTCTAGATTGTAAGGTTCTGAAACTCATATTAATTATTGAATCGATCGAAACACTGAGTTAAAAGTCAGTGGGTCAAAATAGAGTTAAATAGTAGTTAATTTAATACCAATCCTATGAGAAAGAGAAAATTTTAGAGTTATTAATATAAAATTCTTAAAAAAATCAAAACACACAGGCACTTACTCTCAATAAACTTAACTTTATTCAAATAATTTTAATTTAGACCTAGACCTTTGTGTTTCTTAACTCGTAATTTATGATACAAAAATTTCTTGAAATGATGTGGTAAGGTAATTTCATGATTTTCATTTTCCTCTGTTTCGTCATAGAAGAGATAGGAATGAGTTTCATTTTTCTTCTGTGTGTCTTGGTTTTTTCTTGACAGGAGAGATTCCTGCTTCGAAAATAGCAAAATACAACTCAATTCGGAGATAAATTCATTGTTACAAATATCTTTGAACCACCTTCTTAAATTGTCGTTTTATACGTTGAAGGCTCCTTGATTCTTAGTAGTAGTACTAATATTTGATAAAAACGTTAATCCTCCGCTCGCTTTAAATGACACGCACATTTTAAATTGTGTTGGCCTCTTCTATAAAAGCTGGACAAAAGTTGTTTGAGTTTTTTTTTTTTCGGCTAAAGAGGTAATGGGCACCATAAACTTTTATTTAAAAGACGTCTGGTACCATAAACTTTTTTAAGGTGCAAATATAAACACAAACTTTCTAAATGAGAGCATATTTACCACAATGTTAAGTTTGACCAAATTTTTCACATAATAGATAACGGTTTGATTTAAAATGTGTAGATGGCATCTGACGTGGCAAAGATGATAATTTCCAGCTAATTAAGAAAATATATAGGGCATATAATATCGGAGACAAATGGAACTCTATAATTGATATGAGAAAACAAAAGCCAACCCCTGAGATTGTTGTTTTGACAAAACAAAAAAGAAAGGGAACGGGTTCATCAGCGATGGAACAAGCAAACACAAGTGAAGAAAAAGTTGAGGGATGAAATCAGACAGAAAGCAGATGGAGACCATGGATCAAAGCAAAGGAGGAGCTTAATTTGAATAGAGGAAGGTTGCAATCGAGGGGGGTTTTCATCAAAGGGGAAGGAACAAAACAAGGTTCATATTCCAAAGTTAGCTAGGGCTGCATGTGAGAAGAACTGGAAGAGGAGGATTCTACCATCCTTAGCAAACACACCTTACGTATGGTTCTTGTTGTGGAAGAGGAGGATTCTGCCATCACCGAAAATTACCATACACTGCTGCTCCTTCCCTTTCAAATGATGTCCACAGCTCCTCCTGTTCTGAAAGGCGCCAAATGCTTCTTAACGGTTAAGCCACGTCACCTGATCCTTTGCTTTCATCTATTGAACCTTGCTCCATCACTTATCACCACCATTCCTTGCTTCTTCATTTTCAAACAGCGTCTACGTCTGTAATTCTTTTTCCCTTTTCGATTTTGATCGTATTTAATGGAGGAGAGGGATGGAATTATGAACTCTTCTCACAGCTACTTGACTCACCTATGGACTTTAACTGGACTTGTCAGTGTTTGCGTGTGCTCATGACGTATTTGTTGAAGAGAGGAATAAGGAATTCATTCAATGGTCTGCCGATAATTAAAAAAAAAATCAACAATCTTCTGATGTGTGTGCCACGTGGACATAATGAGGCTCAATTACTGTTTAGTTCACGGACTTAGACGGCACCGTTAACATTGTGGTAAATATGCCCCCATTTAGAAAGCTTGTGTATATATTTGCTCATTTAAAAAGTTTACGGTGCTAGACACCTCTTAGATGAAAGTTCATGGTGCCTAATGCCCTTTTGCTTTTTTTTTTTTTTTCATTTTTGGATAAGGTCAATTTTGGAAAACAAAGTTTTTTTAAAATATACGAGTATTTATTATTCATTATTAATTTTAATCACTTTATTAAACCATGTGATTTAGTCATTGAGCATTTATAAATAGAGATGGGAGTATTCTTTTTTTAATGCAAGCAGATGTTATAAAACTGTAATTTTAAAGTCACACTGAATCACAATTATAATGTATTGTTAATTACTCTTTTAGCTTTATATACAACTATACAAGGTAGAGATAGAATTTTTTTTTGTACTATTTATAAGACACATGTTTAAAGTTTTGATGTGAATGTATAATTTTATTATTAATCTATTATTGTGTTGACTTTATTTTTATTTAATATTATATAATATTAAATAGGGATATATTTAGAAAATTGTTAAATTTTATGTAGACCTAATAAAATTTAAATCTTTCTTTAGTTTATATGAAAGATGTTGAAAATGCTATATATATGTGTACCTGGAAGAATTTATCTTGACATAATAATAATTGAATAGTTAAGTTGTACATTCACTTTAAACCTATGTATTAAAAACCAGATCGATCACTGAATCAGTTAAAGTATTAAGTTAAGGATCAGTGGGTTAGACTGGATAACTAAATTGGGACTAAACCAGTAAGAAAGTTAAGATTTTAGGTTTATTAGTATGAGATTATAAGAAAAATTAATTTTTTTTAAAAAAAAGGGATGAACTGGTTTAGTGTAAATTGGTCCGATTTACCACCAGGTCGACCGGTCCGGTTCACCCCTACAAAACACATCAAACCGGACCAGTTCACCAGCTTTCGGTTTGAATCGGCTAGTCTGATCCATTTTTCAATACAATGCTTTAAACACTTAATAAATAAGAGAATAATTAAAATGTACATCCATATTAAAATTTTAATAAAATGTTTTATAAATATAACAAAATTGTTTCTCTACGGTATGAATAGCACTGGATATCGGAAAATCAATAGTTAGAGGGAATAGAATTCTCATATTCAATTAGCATATTCTTATGTCGAAATAATTATAAATTAAGCATTTAAGCAGATTGACTTTAATTTATATACCGACCTAATTAATGAGCGAGTATGGGACGATACGAGAGGGTTGAAACTTGAAAGTAAAAGGAAAAAGGAGAGTTGGGGGAGAAAAAAAGGAATAGCAGAGAGGGTTTCCTTTTTACGTTGGTGAGGCTGAGGACGAAGGTGTGGATGTTGGTGAGCCAACCCTTTTGCTAGCTGGCTGTCGGAGAGAGGTCCCCAGATCCTCCCCTGCACGTGACTCACCACCTCTCCTTCTCTCTCTCCCCTCCCCGACACTCTCACTCCTCCTCACCGCCAAGTCTACAACTCTCTCTCTCTCTGAAGCCCCCATCGCTTTCTCCTTCCATCAATCAATAACCCAAATATCAAATCCATCTCCCTCCCTCTCTCTCATTTCCTCGTTTCCGTCACGCTTTTTTTCCTGTCTCCTTCTCTCACCGTACTTACACTGGTGTTTGTTTAACTTCAGTTTTCTCCGGAGATATCCATTATCCGGGCGTTGAGGCGCTTGATGCGGAGGAATTGAGATTTAAATGCTATTGGCTGAACTACGTGATTTGAAGTTGAATGCTTGGATCTGCTGGCGGTAATTCACTCGTTTTATTTCTTTTTGTGTCCTTGATCACTGTGTTTCGGTTTTAATCCTTTCTGTTAACATTTTAGAATCGGTATTTATAGTGTAGGATTCTTTGTCGAAGCATACTTCTGTCTTTGTGGCCATGAGTTTTTAGCAAAACTTAGACACTGTCCATTTTTTGTCTTGACTTTTGGGGGCCTTCAAGTGACTGGAGATAGTTTTCCAAGTAAATAGCTTCTCTTTAGAAAGTGACGACTTAGTTTCCCTTATGATCAGTAATTTGGTCCAATGTGTTTTGAAGTTCAATCAAATCTGATATACAACAGCACTTTTTCCACATTGCACAGCTTCTGAGTTGCATTGTTGTTACTGAAGTTACTATAATCCCGTGATACATCGTACTGGTAAGATTGAAAATTACGTCATCCTTAACAAAATGAATCGAAAAATAAATATCCTTTCCAAGTGAAGATTCCCTAAAAGGGAATACAATACGGAAAATAAAAGAACAGCGGAGCACGTAGAGGGAAGGCATAAGACTCAGGTTGCGATGGCTTGTTTTATTTGGATGATTGATGATAAAGATTATTTAACAGAACACTATGTTGGATCGTTTGTGAAATACTACATTGGATTAGGAGCCAGAGTGCTACTCCTGTTAGAATTTAAATTGCCATGTTTGGTAATTAATTTTACAGAGACATGGCTGTTGAATATTAATAGATATGTTAAACTAAATATATGCTTATACATGTGTCCATTAACATGAAAATAAACAACTGTTGTTAAATGAATGGAAATATATGTTGGTTACAATCATCCAAAGTGGCTTTTTAGAAGTAATCTTTCAGGCCTCAGAATTTCTATGTTTTATTCTTTTGTAATTTTTCTAACAATCATGGTGAAGATATTTGAAAGAAGATGGTATCGGAGTTCAGTACAATCATGTATACCCAACTGAAGGTTGTAATGCATTTTTTGTTTATAGGTATTATTCCCTATGAATCATCATCATCATCATCACTGTTGTTGTATGTTTTCACCGTTAAACCTTCTCTGAAAAAGTAAATCAACCATATTAGTTCTGAAATTATTACTCCTCCTTATAATTGGGGAGGTCAGGCATTTATAATGATTTTGCTATTTTTGTTTTTACATGGTGATTTTATTTACACTTGGTTAGTTTTGTTTGGTGCTTCATTTGATTGTGGAGATTGATTATTTGAAAATTTATTCTCCTCATGTTTTGCTGTTTTTCCATTTATTTCATATACATTAATTTGGTTCTTGCAGGTCACATGGCCTCCAGCTTGAAGCAAGTGGAGCCACTGAGGTACATACTTCAAAGATGTGCTGTCTGATGACTTCTTTCAACATGGAGACATCTCTAATGGGTTAAGAAGTGAAGCGAAATGGTTATACGTTCCAATTATATTAGGACATGGAGGAGGCACGAGAAGATCCAGGGCCCTCTAATGCTTCATGGTGGCCTTCAGATTTCGCTGAAAAATTTGGATCTGTTTCTTTGGGATCTCAAGATGAAGCCTTAAACAATAAAGAATCACCTAGACATTCAGAGCAAGGTGATTTGTCACCTTATAGGGCATCTCAAATTCTCTGGCGCACTGGAATGCTTTCAGAACCAATACCAAATGGATTTTATTCAGTCGTTCCGGTGAGGCTCAATTTATGTATTACCGTAGCATATGTCTCATTCTCTTGCTAGAAATACCTTTTTCCCCAAAAATAAATTATAACAATATTCTAATATAATTTTATATTCTTAAGTAATCGTTCTGTGAATTGTTTATCAGAATGTAGAACTCTACCTTTTTAGGAATTTTATGGATTTTTCCTGTGTAAATTTTTAACATGGAAGCTGATGTTTGTATGGTTTAATATCTGTCTTTTCAAGTCCTTTTTGTTGCTTATCTTAAGTAGCAAATTTCGCCTTTCTTTAAAAACTAAAAGCATAACTTCAAAATAGAGTTTCAATGTTTTTTAGTAACTTCTGTACTGCTCATTCATTGCTGTATTATAGTTTTCTTTAAATAGTTTTTAATATGAAATTTAAATGGTTTTTCCTATTCACTTTATTGTCACTAACTCTAATTTAATGATGTGCAGGATAAAAGACTTAAGGAACTTTTCCATAATATTCCTACTTTGGAAGAACTTCTTGCTTTGGGAGGAGAGGGTTTTAAGGCTGATATCATTCTTGTGGATGCCGAAAAAGATAAAAAGCTAACCATGTTGAAGCAGCTGGTGGTGACGCTAGTTAAAGGATTGAACTCAAATCCAGCTGCAGTTATTAAGAAAATAGCAGGATTAGTATGTAATTTTGTTATATTTCATTGTATGACTTTTCTGTGAAGATTTCCCAATCAAGTGTTGCCCCCTTCTCACTAGGCATTATTTTTATTTCTATGAATATATTCATTCAATCTTGTTGCCGTTGGTGTGTTCACTAGACCACGTTATTAAATAAATTTCAATGACCGACTTTCAAAAATGTTTGTTTCAGTTGGCTGTATTGTTTATATTTTTTTGTTTTTGATTTCTGATTTGAGGCAGACGCTAGCTATTTATCTATTTTTTCTATGGAAAGTATTAATTACATGCCTGTTTGTGGGCACTACAGGGGATCACTATCTATTATGTACAAGAAAGTCATTTTTCACTGCCTCTATTGTTTGATTTAGTCTTAAAATATAGTATAACGTATTTGGTGTTTATATTGACCTCATCAGTATCTGCACAGGTTGCTGATTTTTACAAGCGGCCGAATGTAGAAAGTCCAGCAAAAGCTGCTCTGGAAGAAACCTCCCACATGTTTGAGAGTCGAAGTGTCCAGTTGCTGGGGCAGATAAAGCATGGTTCATGTCGTCCTCGAGCTATCTTGTTCAAAGTTTTAGCTGATACTGTGGGCCTTGAAAGTAAACTGATGGTGGTAAGCTCTAACTTCTTTTGATTGGCATAATTACTCTGCCAAATCCTTAGTATTGTTTATCTATGTTTCAAATATTGTTGCAAAGTTTGTTTGGCAAAGAAATCACAATAAATATTTAATTATTAGGTTTTTTATCATCATGCATAGTGTTTGAAGTATGCATCTTTTTCACCATTCTCCTTATCAGGGTTTGCCAGATGATGGAGTCCCTGAATGTGCAGATTCATACAAGCATTTGTCTGCTGTAGTTGTATTAAATTCTGTGGAGCTATTGGTTGATCTCATGCGATTCCCTGGCCAATTATATCCACAGTCAACCAAGGCAATTTATATGACGCATATTTCTGCGGCAGGAGAGAGTGATTCTGCAGAGAATGATTCCTGTGATTCGCCATTAGAACCCAACAGTCCTTTATATGGGGTTTCAGAGAGAGTAGATACTGACAGGTCTTGAAACAGTGCCTGCTAATGATTTATGCTTTTGATCTCAACTTCTGATTATGCATTTTCCCAATTATATTCAAGCTACATGCTGATCATTGGTCAAATATAAATTCCTACATTTTTGTTTATTTTTCTTGGACATGCTTCTGCCTGTTTGCTAAAATATGAATTGAGATTCTGTGTGGAAAATCTTGAGGCCTGTATATCGTATTATCTTTTATGCCAATAACAAGAGTTATCAAGGGACTGGTGTTAAATTTTTTTTTTTTTTTTTTTTTGGGGGTTCTATTATACAGTGCTGAAAACGAGGAAAATCTCCAGTTTCACCGAAGACATGAAGCATCTTCAAATTTATCAGGCATTTCTTTACGAAATGCTATGTTACGTTCAAATGTCATTCTTGACAATAAATTGAGGTGAATTGCCTATCCACTAAATTTGAATGTTAGCAAGTTTTGCTGTTTTCTTTTTCAGTTGCTGTTGTTCTTGTAATCTTTTGTTTTGCTTTTGAATGTTCTTTCATTAGGGTCAATTTTTTGTATAATTTGTGAAACGCTTCGGCTGGAAATTAAAAAGATGTACAATACCAACTCGTTCTTGTTGCATTTTTTTCCAACTCCCTCAGTTTGTCTCATAGTGAACCCAACATTACAACTGCATTTGGTCGGCGTAGTCGGAGAAGGGTCATTGCTGAACAGAGGACAGCTAGTTCAAGGTTATCTATAGTTACCTTGCTTTCTAGATTGATATGATTATACCAATGTGGATCTGTATTAATCATCATATTGGTTT
>JBAGKO010000009.1:706401-736822 GCA_037177275.1 Acacia concinna
TTTTATTTAACTCTTACGTCGTGTGTTGACTTGTAATCCTAAAATTCCAAAATTCATGAAAACTGTGTCACTATTAATCCACAAACCCTTTCAATGTCATTACATTGATAAGCCAGTCCAAAACTGGAGAATTACTAAATTCCCTTCTCATACTCGGTTCGAATCCCTTATACTCAGTCTTACAGTACTTTTCTATAATTATACTTTGGGTCAATCCTACACAATTTCACATTTAAAATCCATTTTTAACTTTAGATTAGGAAAATTCAATGTCAAATTACCATAATATCCTTAGCAGTTCCAATTAGGGTTTTTAAAGCTTATTTTTGCCTTTTTGCGTTCTAAGGCTTTTCGGACTTTGGGGCCAACATAAACCCCCCTTAATTTTCCCTTCTAAACGTAATGGAACCAATAGAATTGTTAAATTCCATCTCTAACCCCCATTTCCCCTGTTTAGCCGAAATTTCCCCTTTAATATCCAAAAAATTTTTTTTTCCGAAATCAACCGATTAAACTAACTTATTTCCCCTTCCAATCATTCATCTAACCATTTAACCATTATTTACACCTAATTTAATGGAATTTGGGCAGCATAACAAATAGGGCTCATCATTTCCCAAATCAAAAATTAAACCCAAGATAGCCACATATTCAGTCCACAAACAGTTATAGAAGTAGTCTTAAGTCGATAGGATCTGAGTTTTGAATGTTACCTTTGAGTTTCTTCACTTTCTTTCTCTAGCCAAAAATTCCTCTCTCTCCTTCCCCTTTGATTTTGTGTTCAAAACCACAAATTAACAGGGGAAAATGATCAAGAGTGGTAATAAGTACAGAAAACTACAAAAAATCAGGGTTTTACGGTAACTTATCTCGTGAATTTGAGTGGAGAAACCCTAAAACCCTTGAACTCTTCCTCTCTCTCTATTTTCTCTGGCTGCTGGTCGTGATATGGAGCTGGAATATGGTTGAGGACGCTTAAAAATCGAAATGGGGATGTCAAATGACCATTTTTCCCTTCATTATTAAAATTGAGTCTATTTTTAGGAAAAAAATAATTTCTTTACTCTATTAGAATCATAAAGTTTCAATAAATTTATATTTAAATATTGCTCTAGAAACTGGTGAATTTCCTTAGTCTAAATTCAAAAATTCACATCTTTTAATATATAAATCCAATTTGTGCGGTTGACCTATCAAATTAAATCTTAGGATGTCTACTTTTATCCTGTAAAATATCATAATTTTTGGACCTCATTTAACCATCCAAACTCTTATGGAAACATGATTGCCTCCACAACACTCTTGTGGAAATCCCCCCAAAATTCTATATTTATTGATATAATCATTTACTACATTTCCATGTAGGACTTTTGGGATGTTGCACTATGAAAATAAGCATGACATGAAGCCATGAAATAAGTGTATCACAAAGGCCACGAAAACAAGCACATCATGAAGCCACGAAACAAACATGGACATACAATCCACAAGGGTAAGTAATCAAACAAATGCTCTGTGTTTAGTTTAAAAGTACAAGTTCAATGTTTTGATGAGTTAAAGATATATTAAACTTTTATTGCTCTCTTTTTGGTATTTTAAATCAAATATACTTAGTTTATTCATATATAATTTATTTTATATTTCAAGCCTTTTTTTTATGGTGGACCTTTGGTCTACGAACCTACCGAGTCCTGGTATCTGGCCGTAATCTGAGCTCTCAGATCCGGTGAGCCCGCTAACCAACTCTTTGAGGGGCCCTAGGGGAGAGAGCTCCCAACAGAAATTTTTTACACCTTTTATTCTCTGGGATCAAACCCAGGAACATATGGGTGTGACGCAAATGCCTACTCATCTGCGCCAACTTCTGTTGGTTATTTCAAGCCTTTACTTGTACTAACCTTTTACATTTTTATTTATTTATTTTAATTGTTGGGCATTAACACATTGAGTAAGGGTCAATTTCACCAAGTAAAATGAAGGAAAAACTATTTAAAATTTAAAATTCTAAATAAATAATTTTATACTAAAATGAGTTGTTAATTATCATACTCCTGTAGACAACAAGTTTGTTTTGAAATTTTGAAGTATAATTGGCTTTTTTTTGGCCCTATTTCCCCAAATCAATATTGTCAAGGCATATAAAATCAGTTTTAATGTACCGAATTGATTATGTGAGGCTCAATTTTTGCAAAAGTTAATTTCATGTGGATGTAACTTTAATCCAAGTTGCATTAAAAAAATGGGTTAATATAATGGTTTATCCCTATTATATGTTTTCATTTTAATTTGGTCAATAAAGTTTGAAACAAATAGTTTCAAGTTCTCAAGTTTGCTTCCGTCCAAAATGATAGTAAAAAAAGACCTATAACTGAAGTTAATAGTATTAAGTTAGTTGATGAGTCACTAACACCGTTTTTTTTATAGAAAAAAGTTTAGATAGGGGTAAATGCCGATAATTTCACTGGGGTTAGGGAAGACCCCCCAACCTCTTTGAAGATTTCTGAGAGGGATTATATGTTGCTCCACTAATGAGATATTCCCGTCAGTTAGAGGGTTCGAACTCACGCTCTTATGATCAATGTGACAAAACCTTAACTAACTGTGCCCAATCTCATTAGTACTAACACCATTTATTTTGCTACTATGGCATGAGTAGGAATCTAATGTGTTTAAATAAATTATAAAATTATATTTTTTTAATGAAAAAAATATCCCATGTCCAGCCGTAATGCATGCCATTGGAGGGTAATGGTTTATCATCTTCTTCATTGACATATGGACCGGTAGAGCTGTGTAAGCCGCTTGGGGGGACCGCCAAGTGCTTCTTCTAAAACAATGGAGGAAGGAGCTTGGTCAGAGGACGCGATTGGGATGATTACTGTTCATCATCTTCATCCTGAGGACAGATGATCATAGCTGCAAAAATAAATAGGCTAGTCTAGATAACAAAGTTATAGTATGTGATTTTTAAAATTTAAAGCAAGTTTGTATGATATCTACCTCTCACATGCCATTAACAAGGTATTCAAAGAAGAAGCCAACAGAACAAATGAGAAATTGCTGCCATTTGGGTTTGTTGGAGAATTAAATTGAATGCTACAAAGACTACAAGCCTGTTCATCGTTCTTCATCTCTCGCTCTCATTGCTTATTGAAAATCACTCCCAAAACTACGATATGCAAAATGATTTTGCAAGCTAATTTTTTTTTAGTTTTTTCTCTATTCTCCTTTCTCTCTCTCATTTTCCTTCCTTTTTCTCTTTATCTTATATGCAATTATTATAAAAGTTAATGTTAATTTTTGTCGTTTGACTATAAAAAAGCTACTCTGTCATGTCCTAATTATAAAAGACAGTTGATTTTTTTTAGAGATTGCTCAAAAAGTTAATTACGTTGCTTTAAAATATTAAAATTTATCGTTTTTCTTTAAACTGTGTTGTTTCACTTATAAACTAATACTCGGTATATAATATAATAAAATACAACATATGATATGATTAAGTAATGTAATTAGCTTTTTTAGGATTCTCCAAAAAAATTATCATTCTTCTCATTTCATTCTACCTTTTTCTAAGATTCCCTATAGGACATTCCCTATGAGATCCAGTCTTTCCCCCTTTTCTCTTGATCCTAGGCTTTCTACAACAATATCAGTTTTATACAGCATGAGATAAAAAAATTCTCTTGCAAATAACACAATGTAATGGTCACAAATGGCTGAGAGTGAGAAGAAGAGAGATAGATTGTTCAAAAAAGAGAAGAAGAGAGATAGGCCAAAGGTTTTGGCTTTGCATTAACGAGCGTTTCTGAGGATTCAATTTCTTTTTAAATTTAATGGCTTGATGACTTGGCACAGTGTGAACTATTATATTATCTGTACGAATAGGATTTAGGATATTGAGGGATGCTGAAAGAAAAGCTTCCGAGACAATTTGGATTCGTCGCAAGTTATGGGCGATACAGTTTCAAGAAGAAAGAGAAGAGGGGAAGAGAGAGGGGCACAATAGGACAAAGGGAAGAGAGAAGAGGGAGGGATACCGCAGAATAAAGGGAAGAAAAAGCTACTCTTACATTTTTTAAAATAAAAATATTCCTCAAAATGTGAGAAAAATAGAAGACATGTAAAATGAAAATAAAATGATTTTTTTTAAATTTAAAATTTAACCAACTCTATAAAAAAATAAAATCAAATTAATTTTAAGAAAAATTCTAGTGAGGTTTCAAATAAAGGAATTTACGTCAAAATGGTTCCGCGATAGAAATAAATTACTATAAGGTCCCAGAAGTGTTAATGGCGCCGCTGGGGTTGTTAATGACAATAACCGGCGCAATTAATAACTTCAGGATCTGATAGTAGTTTATTTTTATCTCGGGACCATTTTAACGTAAATTCCCTTATTTAGAACCTAACTAAAATTTTTCCTAAATAGTATTGGTAATTAATTGATTAGATAATTATAGGTATTATAATTGACACTAATATATTTTAAGTACTTTTTTTTAAGATATTCATATTATTTATAGAAGTTCAAAAGATATATTAATATATTGATATTGTTTTCTTATTATCATTTAAAATTTCTTTTATTGTTATATATTTTTTTAATTTTTATGTTTATATGTATAATGTTATTTTATTATTATTAATTAAATTATAATATTTTAATATGGTCGATCGACAGTCCTCTTTTTTTTTTTCTTAGATCTAACAGATCTGATGACAGAAGTTCAAAATACCCAATACCTAATTTAAAATTGATGAGAATTATTAGGACCTCAAGATATATTTTCCCTTTAATAAATCATCAAACAAATTTATACGGAATATAAATCAAAATCACTTTATATTCATGGTGAAAAAAATCACTTTATATTAATTAACTTTTACTCCAACAAAATCAGTTGAATAAAAGTTATTTTTATAAATTTGTGTCCCACTTTCATTTTTTGTAAAGTTTTATTCTTGTACTAGTCATTTTATTAATGCATTTTAATCTCTTATTAAAAAAAGGCATTTTTATGGGTTAATCAAAATTAATCCCAGGCAGGTGTTTTCCTCACCCTTCCCTTTCCTCTGTCAGAGAAATCACAAGAAAGAAGAAACCACCAGGCAATTTGCTTTTGGGTTTGTTTCCTAACGAACCATGAGAGCAGAAGGAAATTCTACTCGTTGACGGCGAAAAATAAGAACGACGAGGGGTAAGAAGGGCATCCTAGCAATCTTGACCTCCTCCTCCATGTTCGCATCTGCTCATTTGAACACCAACAGTGACGCTCCCATCATCTCCGTCGGCGGTGGCCACAGTTTCTGGTTAATGGCAGCGCCTATCACGCCTTCCACCACGTCGGCGGTGGTGGTCACAGCCTTGGCTGGGTTGGCTCTCGCCGCTGTGATTTTCTACGGTGCTAGTAGGTAATAAGCCGATAAACTGAAAAAAAAAAAAGAATCTGTTGAGGAGAGCATTGGAACTTAAAAAGATCGTAGATAAGTTGTTTTCTGTTACAATTTTGTTTTGTTGGAGGTTCTCTAATGAAGGAATATGTAGATGAATCCCCAATTTTATGCTTCGATTTCCATATTATTTATATTCTGTATTTGCCCTGCAGCATTTTGCTACTTGTTGCTGTGCTACGCTGGTCTTGTCCTGATATAATTGATGATTTGTCTGATTCACTATGCTTTTTCTTTTAAAGTGCATCATAAGAAGATAAACAGAGAGGGAAGGAAATTTTGTGGAAAATTTGGAGCTTTTCTCCATTTCTTTAATTTCATAGCTTATGCCCATTTCTCTTGTCAAATCTATGGCTTGTCTATGAATCAGCAGTTAGAATTGTGTTGCGGAATGCCTTGAACACTATGTAACTTAATTAAGGGAATTGTAGTGATGGTCCGTCAAATTGTGTATGGCGTCTAGGATGCTAAATTGTGGGTCTTGTAAACAAGCAAATATACTCTGAATGTTGATTTCTAGTTAAGGAATTTTGAGTCTATGGATTTTTCTATTTTATCTCTCATATTCTCATGTGGTTGGAACTATTCGTATTGTTCTTAAGTCTAGCTATATTGCTTGAACAATACTCAGAGAAACAACTTATTATTGAGCACAGTGCTTAGTTGCACTTCTACATGGGGCTTCATTCAGCAATTTCCACTGACAACTAACAAGGTGGATTTTAACCTTTTGGAATTAGTAATAAAATATTTTACAAAATAATTTATGATACATCTTATAATTATATCATTGTATAGTGCCAATTACTTTTAAATGAAAGAAAGAAGATATTTTTGTTTCTTTTCTCCTGTTGTTTCTTTTCTATTATTGTGGGCTGTTATTGTCTTTTTTCAAACTCCCTTGCACATAGGTAGGAAGTAACGAGTAATTGTTTGATGGAAATTTTCAGTGGTCGCCTCAAATCACCATGGTCAAGCAGGAAAAAAAAACATGCACTTTCACCACAAGAGTGGAAAATCTTGTTTACCCAAGATGGAAGACTCCGTGATGGAGGAGCTAAGTTCTTGAAAAGAGTTCGCAGTGGAGTAAGTTTACTTTTCTGTTTATCTCTTAAACTACACAAGATGCACTTGACCTTGAAGTTTTGATTCTGGTGTTTCTGTTTTATCATTTGGAATTAATTACAATAGTTTTGCAGGGTGTTGACCCCACTATTAGGGCTGAAGTTTGGCCATTTCTACTTGGAGTGTAAGTATACTTTCTTCCTAGTTTCATTCCTGATGGCTATCACTTTATCTATGCTTGAAATCAATCAGACTTTTTGTTGTATTGTTGCTCACTTTTGGTACTTTTCTCCATATTATGTGTTGGGGAGGACAGTGATTACTTTATCTAGAGTTGGATTTTTGGAGTGGTTGATTCTCTATTTCATATTCTTTTGTAAATGGATTAATTTAATTTGACAAACTTCTAAATGGTTGCTGATTATTCATTCTTTTAAACAGCTATGACGTGGAGAGCACCAAAGAAGAAAGAGATGTTATAATGAGTCAAAATAGGTAGGCACACAAATCTGATGCCTGAATGTGTTATATAATTCTTTTCTCCTTGGCTGTGTGAGCTTCTCCACTCTTGCAACTCATTTTGTTTTCTTCTCACCCTTTGCTTTGCTTTAATTCTGTGTGGTACTAATTCCAAACCTTTAAACATAGAAACAAATATGAGAAAATCCGCAGACAGTGCCGGAAGTTAAATGAAATTGGTGGAGTTAGCAGTGAGGGAGATAGTGGAGTTGTCATTCATGACTCTGGTTCTCTTAGTTCTGAAGACGTTACCTGTGCCAGGGAATCCCTTAGTGAGGAGAGGAGCCCTAATGTTGATTACTTAGATGATTCATCCGGTGCATTGGTTGAGGGGGATGATATTTCTAATGTCAACAATGCTGATACCCTTAAAATGGATGCTGATTTGTCTGATTCAGATTCATCAGAAAGTCCTGAAGTAATCCAGAATTTTCCCCCTGGGGATTGTGAGGAGGAGAGTAATCCCAAGGCAGTTTCCAAGAAGGATTCTTCAACCCAAACAAAAGTCTCATCAAAACTTAAAACTAAGGAAGATTTTGCAACATGGCAACGTATCATTAGACTTGACGCAGTGCGTGCTAACACAGAATGGATCCCTTACTCACCCTCTCAGGCTGAGGTGTCAGAAAGCAGGGCACAACAATTTGCAGAGATGGTTGGCTTGAATGATTATGGCCAGCTAGAGCCTTGCAGAGTATTTCATGCTGCTCGATTAGTTGCTATCCTTGAGGCATATGCACTTTATGACCCTGAGATTGGCTATTGCCAAGGTATGAGTGATCTGTTGTCTCCGATAATAACTGCTATATCTGAGGATCACATGGCTTTCTGGTGTTTTGTTGGATTCATGAAAAAGGCACGGCAGAATTTTAGACTCGATGAGGTAGGTATAAGGAGGCAACTTAATATTGTTGCTAAAATTATCAAGTTTAAGGACTCCCACCTATATAGGCACTTGGAGATGCTCCAGGCTGATGATTGTTTTTTCGTTTATAGGATGGTGGTGGTATTGTTTAGAAGGGAGTTGACATTTGAACAGACTCTCTGCCTCTGGGAAGTGATGTGGGCAGACCAAGCAGCGATTAGGATAGGTATTGGGAAGTCCTTATGGAGCAGAATAAGGCAGCGTGCTCCACCAACAGACGATTTATTGCTTTATGCCGTAGCAGCCTCGGTGTTGCAGCGGCGGAAACTGATTATTGAGAAATATAGCAGCATGGATGAGATCATAAGGGAATGCAATAGCATGACGGGACACTTGGATGTTTGGAAACTGCTTGATGATGCACATAACTTGGTGGTGTCCCTTCATGACAAAATAGGTACAGCATTTCAGTGAGACTATATTTGGGTCTAATTCTTTATTTCTGCGTGCTGTGTCTCTTCACTGGAAGAAAAGATAAGCATTGCAGATGATTTAAATTCAAGTTTTGTGGCTTCAACTAGCCACCACATGCATATTCAAGCCTCATATGTGGTCGTGGTAGGCTGGGATGAAAGTGAGATGTATTTATCCTGTGCCAGTTTTGTCCTTTATTTGAAATTCTGTTTTCAGATGTCTGGAAAAGCAGGTGGGTTGGGTTGTAATCATTACAAGATTGAGGAGTTCTGGTACTTGAACTTAAGCTTTTTAAGATTTATGAATCACGTATCTTGCGATGTCTGATTAATGTCAAAGAATCAGGACACTGATTTTGTTCTGATGATGAATTTGTGCTCAAGCTCTGAGGATTATAATTCCTCCCCTCATATGGGGGCCAACAACCCAAATATATAATACAACTATTATCAATTAGATTTTTCAAAACATCATAAATAATAAATTAATCTATTTATTAAAAAGACTATTTATCACTCTTATTTCGATTTATAAATTCCTTAGCCTCCCTCCCTGAATCATCTAATCAGAGCATCTCCGGCCCGAGCCAACTAACCTCTACTGAACTTAACCAACATTCTTGTTCTTTTATTGCGATCACTTTCATTCTTCTCTGACAATGAAAAGTGTTAAATGTGTGAAAAATAAATACTATCATTTTCATTTAAGAACTTTCTAAATGTTCACTCCCTATTTCTTCTTTCTATGTACCTGTTGAAGAACTTTGTTCGTATGGACCGCACAAGTTACTTAAACATGTGTATATATGTTAGTATAAGAGGTCTGGAAGTTTTCACCGATGGGCAATTTTGCCTCTGCCATTATCTCTATTAATTTTAACTTTTAGTTGATTAAATATACTAAGCTGATAATCTATATGACATCCCATTATTTTTATTTTTTTCGTTAATGTCCAAATTTGTTTCATAAGTTTTGAATTTAACTATAAAAAAAATGAAGTAGATAACACATGGAGCTTTAGTGTAAAATTGCATCTTAACAAAAAATAATTGAGATGAGACACGGATTGTTGGCTCAGCATATTTAATTAACTAATAGTCAAAATTAATGGAGATAATGACAAAGGGCAAAATTGCTCCATTCTTTTTAAAACTTCTGGGTAAAATTGTTCCTTAACCCTTAGTATAAATACCAACTTTAATAATCTCAATATGAATTTTACCTAAAGAAATAGAATTTTTTATCCCACGTACACAAAGTAAAAGAACACATATTATCATTGATTAATGATGAAACTATCCAAAACGAAGACAAATAAATGCATTCAGAATTTCTATGACGTCAAGATTACACCAAATAAATCCAATTTAGGTGAAAAAGAAGAGAATAAATTACTGTCAATTGTGTTCTGAAGGTCAATTGTGTTTGTTGAATTTCTATGTGCAGAATTCCTCTCAGTGAAAAGAAAAAGATAAGGATTATAAATTATTTAACCTGTGGGATAAGGATTATAAATTATTTAACCTGTGGCTTCAACTATACCCATCACATACATATGTTTAACTAAATAATGAGGATGAAAGTGAGACATGTATGTGATTTTATCCCACTTTATTCCACTTTTGTCCCTTTATTTGAAATTTTGTTTTCAGACGTCGGTCTGAAAAAGCAGGTGGGTAGAAATGTATTGATGATGGTAAATGAGATTTAATGTTTTGATTAGATGGTAAACCTTTGGATCCAAGAAAACACCAATGAATATTTTTAAATCATAGAAAAATATAATTTTCTTTGAACACATCATTAAAATAAGTGTAAACTGACAAATTTAGCCATAAAGTTTTAATAAAGGGTATCCAACATCATTAATGTTTTTAGGTATAAAAATATAAATAAAGCTTCTCACAGGGCAAAAACATCATTATGGTTAATTCTCCCCCTAAACATCTGTCATTAAGGTTAATTCTCCCCCTAAACATCCGTCACTCACCTTCATGGCAACTAACAAGGATCACAAGATTTTAGGATCTCTTGCTCCCGCAATCAACCTGATCCCCACACACAAGAACTTTCACCTCCACACATACATACACGGTCAACTCAACTCATTACGGTACAGCTTTAATTTAGGGCTTTGATCAAATATCATTATCCATTCTAATTTTGCTGGTGATCGAAATGTTAAGGAAATGATGAAAAATGGGTATGGACGGCGACGGGGAAGAAGGGAATAGGATACTTTGTGATATACAGAGTGAAGAAATCAAGTTGAATCGGATTTGAAAGGAAGGATTGCAACAAATAGATTAAAACACATTTATGAAGAAGATGAAAAGCAATGTGGTTTAGAAAACAAATTCCAAAAAATTAAAGAACGCAAAGGATAAAAAATGGAGGGATGAAAAGATTAAATCTGTGGGACAGCGGTTACAACATTGCATTCCCAATTATGACTTGTCTTCTTTAAATTGAGTTAAATAGATATATATACCGATTAAAAGAAAATGAGTATCCCATTCCTTTTTGCTAATCAAGAGAGCAGCTAAATAAAGATGATGGTGAGTCACGGAGATAGCTCTAGAGGTGCTCAAGACGGAGAACGATGTTAGGGTGTCAACATGAAGTGAAGCAATAGCGTGGGTTGTTTGTGGTTTTGTATTACCAAAATAAAAATCCTTCCCCTCTTTTCATGGAAGAGGATGTAGAAGGTGAGGCAGAAGAGAGAGAGGAGTACTAAAAAAAATTTTATGGTAGGTGCTGAATACTACTTTATCAAAACTTTGTTATTAAAGTTGTCCATTTTTCCTTGAACCATTTTTCCTTGAAATACATTGAATAAATACATTTTCAATGTTTAATTATCCTGATTGAATGCATACATATATATATATATATATATATATAGGTAAGTTGTGAAAGGCTCATTGGATTGTTATGACTTTATGCATAGGACAAATGTAACTCTAAATTAATGACAAATATTGGCTTAAATTAATGGCACTTGGTCTTATCAAGATTTTGTTTGTTTTTAATAATAAAAACTTTAACTTTAGTTCAACACAACATGGATATTTTATTTTAAAAACATTATGTGGATTTCAATTTAGCATGAATTTAATTTCATAGGATTTATTCATTTTTCTATTAAGTTAGAGCTCATTTGGTTGTGACTTATTAGAAGTGACTTATTTTTATAAGTACCTTATGATGAAAACTTATAAAAAGAAGTAACTTATGAAAAGTCAATTGTGTTTGAATTGAGAGTATGAAAAGTAACTTATTGGAAGTAGAATAAATTATATGGGTTTGAATTAGAGATAAAAAAAAGTGACTTATTAGAGATGGAAAATGTGGATCTGTTTGATTTCAATTTTAAAACCTTTGATTTGCGTATATCGAGATAAAACTCCTCTCACATATTTACCTTAGAATCTGTAAAAGTGATTCTCAAAAGCTAATTCAAACTTTAAATCACTTTTTTTATCTTATAAAAATAATTCACTTATATCAATAAATAACTTATTTTCATAAATTCCTACCAAACAACAAAAACCCAAAAGTTATTTTTTTTAGCCACCGCCTGAAAAATGCTGTCCAATGCTGATAGCAAACATGCTCTTATTTATTTAGGGTTAAAGGGAGCAAAAAGGGTCATATTCACCATCTGTAATTGGTCTTGATGTTAATGGGTAATTAAAAATAATAAAATAATATTATAGACTATTTATCGGTTCTGTTTAGCAAGACCAATAAGCTATATATGGTAAGCAGAGGAATACGAATTGTTCTTCATTAACTAGTGAAAGGTTGAGGCTAAATGTACTTTTTTCCCCTTTAGGGAAATCACTGTGTGGTTAAAAAATGAATGTAATGGGGGAAAAAAAAAAGTTTAACAAGAAGTAAACACATAACCTTATATACTACTGTTATTTCTTGTGACTTTAGTATGATTTCTTTTTTCTTTTTTAATAGAAGTTTGATTTTTTATGACATGGACTTATGAAATTGGTGAAACTATAATAATTGAATCGCAATGAGTCAAACTAAAAACTGAGTTACAAACTCCATAAAAATTAATCTCCCCCTCTTTTTATTAGTTGTCCAAGTGACTGGCGCAAATGTGTAAAGACAATTGAAGCTTTCGTGAGTGGTTCTGGCTGTTCATAGAGGAATTCTTCCCCAAATGGTTAAAAGGATAAATTATAATCACCAAAAATTTGAATGATTGAACAGTAACGTTAGAGAGAAAAAAAGGAAAATATAAAATTTATATAACTTTCATTATTATTATTTAAAGTAAACTCGAAAATTCAAATACCAAACTTTAAACACAAACGAACAAGGAAACTTAAAAAGGACAAATTGACCTAGTCATTTGGACTATAAAACAAAACCTAACTTTTTTAAAATATGAAATTTAAAAGTCCTAACAAACTGCCTCCACCGCAAGTCTCTTTGTAATATTTTCACAATTGGTTGACCCAAATGTCTTCTCTGAAACATCAATGGCGCAAGTCTGCTTACCCACACAAGCCTGAATTATGTCAAAAAAAAAAAAATAAATAAATTAATTATCCGATAAATTAACGTAGGAATGAATGCATAAAATTGAAAATATTTAATGCAAGTAAAGAATGTGGGTATAAATTAAGAGATTAATTACCTTCTCTATAATTGAGAGAGCACCATTGCTGCTTTCACATGTGCCTTTATAAAATGAACCACATGTGCCTTGAGGATTTCCAAAACTGGCAAACTTAATGGCAGAAATTGGACGACTTTGGCAAGATAACTCCAACGTGTGGTTTTCATAGGCATTTCCACAAGCAGTTCCAACACTAACCGTTCGGAAATTCACATATGATGGATTTCCACCCATTTCTTCCAACAAAACCAATGTGTTGTCACCGTCTTTAAGGAACGATCGAGGAACATGATACCTGAAAAAATTATTAAAAAGGTCATTCAAACCAATTACACATGGAATGATGGTCAAAAGTCTAGTTTTAACAACTTTTAGAATCTACACTTAGTATATATAATTCACGCCACAAATTTTAACGAGGAGTATATCTTTGGCTTACATTTGAAAAAATAAAGTGGGGAAAAAATCAACTAACCATTTTTGTGTTGGCTTTCCACAATTAGAAATACACTTTGTAGAAGAATAGTCACCACGATAATCACAAGGATTATTGCTACAACCATCTTCAGCAGCCATGTAAGAAGGCCAATAGCGACCAATGTTGTTACCATTAACCCAAGCATATCCTTTTCCGAGTCCTACTAAGTCAACCACAACAGGGTCTTTTCCAAGAGGAGCTTTGAATGTGGTCTAACAAAGAAATAAAACAGTTATCTCCTCCTTAATTATTAGACTAACAACAAATAAAATAATATGTAAATTGCTAACTACCTTGTACCAAGTGAAGCTTCTGTTTATAGGTAACTGATCTGATGCCCATTTGGTGTTAGAACCAGACTCTTCACTAAAGAACTTTTTATCCCAACCATCCAACCCAATTATGTAGTGCCACTTATGAGAAGATAAATCCTTAACGATTGTCTCATCGCCTTTCTTACCAACTATCTCAATTGGTCCGACTAAGCCGGTATGCCATGTGTCAAAAAATGACCCATAATTCTGTTTAAACAAAAGAGATATGTCATTGTAGTTATATCTATGCAACATAATTTATTTAATACATACAAATTTTCATTAACTAGTATCAATAGACAATACCTGTAGTCCAGTAGTGACACTGAGCAAACTAATCACATTCTTTCCTTTATTCAACTTTATCTTAAATTCAACCACATCATCATAAAGAACGCCATATTTAGCCCAATGAGTTCCTACAAATCCATCATATTAACACAATGTTAATTAAACTAATTATAGTAAGTATGAGAAAAAGAAGGATTATAAAGCAATGTTCCTTTACCAATATTGTGTCCATTGAGATATGCATGAATTACTTGGCCACTAGCATTGATTCTAAGAGACATATCTTTGCTCCAAACAGGATCGTCTTTGCCAAGTTGAATGCTATAATACCAAAGAATAAAGAAAGTGAAAGATTGTTAGGCATTTAATCTGAATAAGAAATTCTCAGAACAATAAAGAGATCGATATTAAAACAAGAGAAGAAGAGTGTGATTTTACCTAGTGATGTACCAAAGATAGTCACTAGAATCATTAGTGACTTCCTTTTGGTCAACGAGTTTGTGTGAAGTAGAATGAGATTTGCCTCTAAGACCATTCTTAATATTCTCAGGCCTCCACACCCACTTCAATGATTCTGGCTGCTTCTCAGCTTTGTTTGGCCAATGTTCATTCATAGAGGTTTGAACATTAATCTAATTAACCACAAAGCAAGAAAACATGTGTTATTAGATTCTTTGTAACCCACAGGATTCAATTATTGTGTAACATCCCAACACCCTGCTCTAAAAATTGTGCGCTTTTGGGTCCCATTATACCTCTCTCTTTTTTTTCCCTTCACCCACTATACTTCATTAATCGTGAGGATCGGAGTAATGTACTTTCATTCAAAACAAAAAAAAAAAAAATTAAAATTTGTTAAACAAAATCTCACCTTTGCTGTGTTATACTCTTCGGTTGTTCCATCAGGAAGAATGGAAACTGACCAAGCAGGAACTGTATATTGCTTTCCATTGAATGTGAAAGTTGCATCAGAAGTAGTGTTGCTGTTGCTCAAGAACACACTTGATGATCCATTTCTAGCATACACAGTGGCCTATGATATTTTCAATGTCAAACATATTGTTAGTTTAACCACTTCAAATTCCATGAAATAATTTGCTTAATTTAATTTGTGATAATTAATGAATAAATCTTATTTCTTTATAATTACGTACCTTGACAGAATTACCAAGATCAGTTTCCTTGACATTGCCATAGACAAGGTTTTTCTCAATTGATTTCAAAACTTCATGAAGTTTCTTGAGATGGCCCCATTTTGGTTGAGCAATGTTTCCTGCAAATAATTGAATCAGATTTAATTAAATGTATATTGAGCAAATTTACATATATATAATTAAAGAGTTAATCAAATTGACATACCATATTCATCAAGAGGAGCATCATAGTCATATGAGGTTGTAATATAAGGACCTCCAGCAGTTCTACCAAAGTTGGTTCCACCATGATACTGTAACAACAGAACAATATTTGATGAATATTCATAATCTTACAATTTTATTTTTAAGCATTTAGTGTGTGTGTGTAAACTTAATTTACCATGTAATAGTTTTGTAAGGTTCCTCCAGTTTGGTAGAATCTGGCTACGCCATAGGCAACATCTTCAGCTGTTCTATGAGGATCTTGGCCACCCCAACTTTTGAACCTTTAATAATAATATAAATAATAATTATGAAAAATGAATTAATTTTTATTTAATGATTAACAAACGAAAATTAAACTTATGTGATAAGAAACTTACCATCCAACCCAATTCTCAGTCCAAATCTTAGGGCTATTCGGATTATTAGGTGTGAACTGGTCACAATAATAACCGTTACATGTGTTGATCTGATAAATTGAATCAATTAAAAGTATAATTAGAAAAAGAATAATTGTAATGATAAATAAGAATTAATTTATAATTTTGAAACAAATTATTTATTTAAATAATATTACCATTGGTTGAGGAGCATCACTTTGTTGGCACATAATCCATGGAACTCCAATATTATAAGAATCAGCCATTGAAGCACACCAATCTATATAAACCTTCCCAGCGTCTCCATAAGGAGACATAACATTTCCAAACTCATTCTCAATCTGTTAATTAGGGAAAATAAATCAATATAATAAATTAAATTAGTTTTATGATTGCATATTTTTTCCTTAAAAACATAATTCATGAATAATTTTATTTATACCTGGGCAATAATGATAGGACCACCTTGAGAAGCAAGAAGTTTTTCTTCCTTAATCTTATTTATTATCACGGTAGTAAAATTCTGCATCTCATTCTGTAAAATAAACAATAATTAGAAACGTTGTATGAATAATTTTACTTGGTTGATGTATTTAAAACATAAAGTATAGAAATAATTCATTAATTTACCATGAACACATTATTTGCTGTCCTCATCTCAATACCAGGCAAATTATGCAACCAGACAGGAAAACCCCTAAAAAAATAAAACAATTCAGAATTATACACACACAACTATGTATATATTGAAACTAAAATATGTTTCTAAGTAATAATCAAATAATTAAAACATACCCATAATTCCATTCTGCACAAACATAAGGACCAATACGAAGAATAGCATAAAGTCCAGCCTCATGAATGGTCTTGAGAAATCTAACAAGATCATTATTCCCAGAAAAGTCATATTGACGACGAACTGGTTCATGAGCATTCCAAAACACGTATGTCTCTATCGTATTTAGCCCTCCTTCTTTCGCTTTTTGGATCAAATCAGGCCACATCTACATAGTTAATCAGCAAGCCCATTAATTAAGAGCAACAATTTACAAGAAATCATGCGGGAAAAAATTCTGAAGAACTGTAGAATTAAGAGTAGAAGAAGGATTAGATTATTACTTCTGGGGTGCTTCTGGGATAGTGAATCGAACCAGATATGAGAACTCGACGTTGGCCGTCAATGGTGATGGCTCTTCCATCGTGTGACACATTAAAAGCATTAGTGAGAAAAACAAAGAGACTGAGAAAACATACCAGAGGAAAGAATATTTTCCCAAAAGCCATATTGACTTGAGAGTGTGCAAGAGAGAAGAGAATTAAGTGTGTGGAGTATGGAATTCAATGGAGGCTAAAGATCACTTTATATAGAAAAAAGAAACGTCAGATTATCGTGGATAGATGTTGCATGTATATCTATTCTTAATTCAGTATAAACTTTTTATTTGGGATAAAATAAATTCTTGCTTATCTTTAATATATATCTTTTTATTTACCTTTATTATATATCTTTAAGTTGATGATAATTAGAGGGGATTATAATGGTAAGAGAATGACTTTGTTTGTTAAAAGAATCATTTGAGAATCTTGATCAATAAAAATGTTTTAATCTTTAATTATTAAAAAGTATTATTTTTATTGCATTGTTAATAGGTGTCTTTACTTTTTTCATTATTTTTTTAAAAAATATTAACGCATATTTGAAAAGCATTATTTCGATAAAATAATATTTGAAAAGTATTAAATATTTAGATAATGTGGTTAAATAATATCATTTAATCAACTTAATTTTTTTGGGGAAAAAAATACTTCAGGATAACGCGTGTTTCAAAAAACGATAATTTGTTTCCTGGATATTTTAGGAAAAAAAATTTGAAAATCCGACCAAAACCTGTCATCTTAAAGCAAAAAGATAATTGCATTAAAAAAATTAATTACTCTGTCTATTGTTAATAATAATATCCAATTATTGATTATATGATTGACAAGACACTAAATGGAAAATGAATATTTTATTTAAATTATATTTTAAATTGGTTATCTACGGAATGGTGAATAGAAACCGGGGATGATTATAAATTTAAAATTGGTTATTTAAATTTTTTTTTTTGGGGGAAAATACTTATGGATAACGCATGTTTGCTCAAAAAATGATAAATTTTTTCCAGGATATATTAGGAAAAAAATTTGAAAATCCGTCCAAAACCTGTCATCTTAAAGCAAAAAGATAATTGCATTAACAAAAATTAATTACTCTGTCTATCGTTAAAAATAATATCCAATTATTGATTATATTATTTACAATCGTCAACCTCTTGTAATTAACAACCCCAACAACGCATTTAACAACTCTGGGACCTGATTGTAAATACGCGATTTCATAATATCTATTTGATATAAAATCCCTTATTTAGGATCTCATTGTAAATTTCCCTATTTTAAATTGGTTATCTACGGAATGGTGAATAGAAACCGGGGATGCTTATATATATGTTATAGAATCATCATAATTTTGTTAGAAGAATTTCTTTTTCAATAAGATAAGAAAATTTCAATTATAAGAATATAACTTCACTTTCCTTACATGAGAGTAAGTAACATGATTTTTTTTCCAAAATAGAGTTTTGCTTAAATATAAAATTTTAAACACACTACGAAGTCACTACTATAGATTTATCTATTATCTATAGTTGAAGCTCCTTACCTAACCGTTTTAAACCATTAAATATGATGAAGCGGAGATAATTTGGAGATTCAGGAATGTATAGGGAAAAATATTTAACGGTTTTATATTTCAACAGTTATATATTATATTAGTTTTTTAGATTAAAATATATCTATTATTTGGCGGTTGTATGTGAGAAACCGTCAAATATAGGGCTTGTCTGTTCATATCGTGCGATTTAGAAAAAAATTGCATGTTTTGTGTAGGGTGATGATGCACTGTTTTTTTATTTTTTTAAAAAAGTTATAATGTACTTTTCCAATTTCTAATTATAAAAACCCATCCTCCATAGGTTCAACTGGCGAGGGGGTTGGATACGCTCACAAATGGAGTGATGTTTGATCTCTGAGAAGACCACTTAGTTATGATTCCAGTCGTAGTGTTTGGGGAGGCATCTTAGCTCTAAGATGCCCAAGTTAACGCCTGAGGGTAATTGACGGCTTGCCCTGCCCGACATTAGTATCACCTAGGAGGAATGGAGATTTCGCCCTGCCCTTAGATCAAGGATGAGACCGACCCCCTTCCAAAAATTTATGTATAAAAAAAAAAGAAAAAAAGATCAAATAGAAATCTAAAGTTATTGAGGGAAATATACCCGATATTCATTTATCCTCACCCTCCACCTTTACTAAAAACCGTGAACTCTCATTCCTCTCACCCATTCCTTCGGCCAGCAGCACGAGACAAAGCAGAGAATAGAGAGCTGATCGCAAGAATGAACCAGAGAATAATGGCGACAGCGGCGAAGAATGAAGCTCTCCCTTCACATGCAACCACCAATTTCGATTAAGGTCAGTTTATTGGATGCGTTTCCTTCTCAATCTCTTCTTAGTTCTGTTTCAGTTTGACAGAATCGAAGGGTTCTAGTTCGGAAATAGAAAATCAGTGATTAAGGGTTAATAGAATTAGCTAATGGTAGAATTAACTTCAAAAATGGTAATGCATGTGGTTGATTGCTGGGTATATTGTTTGGGACCATTATTCTTTATGGTTTTCCAAAAATCTCTATCTGAAACCGAAGGTGTGTGTTTGAACCAAATGTGTGTGTGTTCAGAACCGAAAATATATGTTTGAACCTCGGAATAATTGATTGGGTTGAATTCGATGTGCATTTCTCTGTCTGGAAACGAAACTGAGAATGTATGTCTGTTTGGAAACGAAACTGAGAATGTATGTCCGTCTGGAAACGAAACCAAATGTGTCTGCTGGAACCGAAATTGTGTGTAATGGTTACAAATGTGGTTTATTGTTTCGTCCATATCTCCTTCTTGGTTCTCTATTAAATCGAAGACAAAGGAAGAGAAATATGTTATCTATAGTTACCTTGCTTTCTAGATTGATATGATTATACCAATGTGGATCTGTATTAATCATCATATTGGTTTTGGAGTGTGACTTGTTGGATTTTACTGTTTCAGCCTTTAATTTACCTTGGACGGTGTAATGGGAATTTTCCGCTTTGGAATAGCTTTTTCTATCTTGGCCTCTGTCTGTTCTTCTATGAAGTTTTAGGATATCAATAGTGTTCAACGCTATAAATACATAGATCACACACTATTGTTTGTGAGAAAATCTATACTTGTATGGACAAGTGTGAAATGTGCTACGAGATTCTATTATACTCAAAAAGCAGTATCTTACTATTCTTCTTTATCTATTCGAATAAATAATTCTTGGAATTACCAGAAGTGGTTGTTTCTATTTGTCATATCTCTTTCATGGAAAGGTAAACATACTTGGTCTGGTCCAAAAGATTGAGAGATTCTATTAGAAGTAACATAGAGTGTGTGAGAGGTGAAGAATGATATGAAGCTTTGGGAGAAAATGATGATAAATGTCAGATGGTTATATCTGATGAAGGGTAGGAGTTGATTTTGATAATGCTATTCTAGAGGGTAAGGTCTATTTCTCTTTGGAAGCTCATAAGTTCAGAAGATGGAGGTTTGGTAACTACATTCTTGGTTGACTATTTTTATTTTTGATGTTGATGCTTGTGTGTTGACTTTGATGTTTACAACCTAGCACAAGCTGATATCAAGTCAATATCTTCCCTATGTAACACTGGTTGGAGTAGTCCTTGTTGAAATTGCAATATTGAAAATAAAATTGAAATTGAACCTAATGTTATTAGGAGCAGAATAATGCTTTGCAATCATGCTGCAAAGAGCAAATCTCTTTAGAAATAATTATTGCTATATTTGACTCTATACTGCTGTTTTAGATTTATTTGGTTTTGATCTTCTTTACTTCATTGGCTGATTTGCTGAGGCCTTGGGGTGATATAGGATGCATCTGTAGCATGGCAAGTTGCTAACTGTTGTGTCTTGCATGAATGGCCACTTTGTTTTGAACAAGGCATATCTATTTAAAGCGTTGGAGGACTTGACATTAAATCTTAATCACATATTGCAAGTGCACGTGCACTGAATTCCATGTTTGAACCTAGTTTTCAACATACTTTCCCTCCAGTGAAAGCAATACCTTCTCTGTTGGTTCAATAGTAATGCATCTTAATCACTCTTTGATCCTAAGAAAGGCCAATTATTCTTATTAATTGATCTATGTAGTTGTGATCATTCTCAAAATTGGTGGAAGGATTCTAATTCTTTTTGAACTTCAATAGACTGATATTATTTAGAATGTATATAATTTGTTTCCTTCTCTTTTCCCTTCAAATACATTTGGTTTTGCAGTCCAGAACATCCCTCATTTCGAGCACGTGCACGGTCCATGCTTGGTGGTGATAGGAAAGCATTTAGAGATTTTGCTGATGATGGGGCTACATCAAGGTTCCGGCCTCTATATTTTCCGTAGTATAGGCTTATACTCTGATGTATAGTCATAGGGTATATGTCTTTTGAAGTCTCATACTAGTGATTAGGTGTTAGCTACTTTAGTTTCTACTTCAAGTTTTGTTTATGTGTTGGGTTTTATCTATGTTTTATTTAAATTCAAATGATTTTCTCTCATGAGTTCTTCAACCTCTTCTAAATAAAAGTCTGGTTTGGTCTGTCATGTTTTTCCTCTCTTTGTTGGATCCATGAAGCAACTGAAGAGAGCTTGGGATTGACTTGTTGCCATTAGGGGTTTAGGATTTTTGGTTTAATGGCGAAGCATTTACTTATTACACAGTTGTGTTATCAAGGAGAATTACTGCCTTATTCACTTTTCTGTTTTCTTTGCATTATGAGGGCGAGAGGCAGTAAATATTTATTTTTTGAATTGCATGAAGTATGAAAGATGAGTTGCACTATTGATGACTCATGAACAATACAAGTTGTTTACTGCAATTGCTCATATGTTGTAATCTCTTTTCCATGAACATTTGTTGAATAATCTATTATTTTATTTGGCCTATGTTCTTTACTATCTCATGATTTTTGATTGTTTGATTTAGAAGATGAATATATTCATTTTTGAAGTGCAGCTACAGGTCAAATGGTGCACCCTCATCAGAAGCTCGAAGGATCAGAAGAAGAAGCATCAGCATTACACCAGAAATTGGTGATGATATCGTAAGGTGATCACTGCTCCGTCATTCTTCTGGATGTTTGCTTGCTATTGTGAGCTTGTGTTTTCATGCATATCAACGTAAATTTGTAAAACTGTATGTACGGTCTTCTAATACATTTTTGTTATTCACTGGATATTCTTATCCTTGTTAGCCTTCTTCCCTCCCACTGGATTCATTCTTTTTGGAATTATGCTTTCTCATGTTAATATCTGGACACAATAGTAACGATAACATTTTCTGAAGATTTTTCTGTTAAACTAGTGTGTAGCTTATCAAATTATTCATACAAACACATCTTTTCCGCTGATTTGTTCCCTTCATAATTTTTTCAACAAGTATTTTTTATTTACGAAGTTTATACTGTTTTTGGAGGTTATTATTTCTCTGTTAAGCATTCATATCTTTGTTGGTTTGTCCTTTGGATGGATATACAGTTGGCAAACTTTGGTTGAATTTAACTTCGTTATAAATTAATTCGATTGATTATAGCTAGTAGGATAACTAAAAACAAACGGGATGGATGCAAAATGTTTTGTGATTTGATCCAGTGTTTAAGCAAATTTTTATTTCCACTTTCTCCGTGCATAGTCATACTGATTTGTAGGTTCTGTTTGTTCTGTGATAACTCTGGATCTTATTTCTTGTAGGGCTGTACGGGCAATGAATGAAACACTAAAGCAGAATCGTCTTTCGAGAGAGCAGAGGGATGACCGATCTTTCTCACATTCTCCAACCAGTAGAAGTGGTGGTGGCGATCTTCAGAAAAATGTATGTCTTCATTTTGATGGTAACCTTGGAATATGCTATTTTTTAAGTGAAACCTTTCTCTTGCCTATCTCCTTTCATCAGCTCATATAAGCCATTATTTTGTATCTTTGCTATTGTTCCAAAACCAAGATGACTTATTGTTCCAGAACCCTAGATGAGCATCTTTGTTAGAAGAATGCATTTCTTCATTCATAATTTTTTTTCCTTTTAAATTACTCGAATAGTCATGGCTGGCAAAGTTGCATCTTAAGAATTTCCCTTTATCGTGCTGTTCCTCTTGTTATATGTTATATATGTGAGTATTATGGTTAAATTATATGGAAAAGAGGAAACTCTAAAATTTAGAAGATTCAACACACTTTCATGTGCTCTCCAGCCCCATTGAAATTTTTTGTATGATTTTTTAAAATACTCTCTTGGTTATTGTTGTGCATGCTTAAATTATTTGAATTTTTATTATTTATGATAAATTAATAATAAAGGTCGACTATTTACCTTCTTTTATATAACAAAGTTTTCTGGTCTTTAATTTCATTTTTTGCAGCGTATTGTGGTGGGGGGTATTTTCTTATTAGGTTCACTTTATTTATCTTTAATGTTCTGTATGTGATTCTGGTTCCACATATGACAGGTTTCAAACTACCATCTTGGTCATGATGAAACATCTGCTTTATATTCTTTTAAGCACGACCAAGAATCTTCTCAAAAGGCAATGTCGTTACCCTCTTCGCCTCATGAATATAGGGGCGAAGCATCTGGAAGATGTGTATCATCAGGATATGGGGTAAATCATGAGCTACAAGCAACTTGGAACCGAGTCCTCGAGTCCCCAATGTTCAATAATAAACCTCTGTTGCCATATGAAGAATGGAATATTAACTTCTCAGAACTAACTGTTGGGATTCGTGTTGGGATTGGTATGTATGCTATCTGAATCACATTAGTTATGATTTGTATAGTGAGAATAAAAGTTATGTAACAGGTCAAGAATCATGGTTGATGTTTAAAAGATTGTGTGAGATTCTTCGGTTCAGGTTGAATTGCACAATTCCTTCTATCTAAAGGGAGAAGACGTAATAAATAATTACATTTTTGAATCTGGATCATGAATTGAGAAAGGATATGGATATTGACATGACAAATAATTTATGTATCAGTTGACTGATGTGGGATTTGGCTGCTTTACTGTTCATACTTTGTTTTTCAGGGTTCTTTGGAGAAGTATTCCGAGGCATGTGGAATGGAACAGATGTTGCCATAAAGGTATTTCTGGAGCAAGATTTGACGAGTGAAAACATGGAAGATTTCTGCAATGAGATAACGATTCTCAGGTATTTTAGTGTTCAAAGTATCATTTGACATCAATTTTTCTGCTCTATGTAGCCTTTTCTAACCATCACGATCATTTCGTTTGTGTGTTTTTGTTGTTGTTCAGCCGGCTTCGACATCCTAATGGTACACATCAACATCTCCTTATTATTCCTGTATAGTTGAAATGTTATCTTGAAGCTTGTTTTCTTCACGTCCAACAGTTATTTATAGCAAATCATATTTTATGCAGTTATTTTATTTCTTGGTGCATGTACAAAACCTCCACGTTTGTCAATGGTTACTGAGTATATGGAGATGGGATCTTTGTATAACTTGATCCATTCAAGTGGTCAAAAGAAGAAGCTTACTTGGCATAGAAAACTGAAGATGCTTCGGGATATATGCAAGTAAGTTTTTGGCAATCTATACCCTTCAAAATAAAACACCCCCCCGCCCAAACAAAAAAGGGGAAAGCACACCAAAAAAAAACAAAGAAAATTGTATGACAAGCGTATGGCTTTTTGTAGAGTAATTAAATTATAGATTTATCGTGTGATTTATTTAGAAAATTATACAATCATCATATTCTAATTGGAAATCTTGGTAGCGAAGATGTAAAAAGCTGTGGTTAAGCCTACCTCTTTTTTCTCTGGTGAATATTAAAAAAAAAAAAAAAACTCAATCTTTTACCGTTGATCCAAGAAGTATAGTTCTTTTCAAAATTTAGTTGCTGGCTGACAATGAAATGATTACATTTGATCTGTCACTTCTCATTTACAAGAACACCCTTTTGATGTAGGGGGTTGATGTGCATACATCGTATGAAGATAGTTCACCGTGACCTGAAAAGTGCCAATTGTCTTGTGAACAAGCACTTGACTATTAAGATATGTGATTTTGGGCTTTCAAGAATAATGACCGAGTCTCCCATGAAAGATTCTTCATCAGCGGGAACTCCAGAATGGATGGCTCCTGAACTTATTCGAAACGAACCATTCACAGAAAAATGTGACATCTTTAGCCTGGGGGTCATAATGTGGGAATTTTGCACTCTAAGCAGGCCCTGGGAAGGCATACCACCTGAGAGGGTAGGGTTGACAGCCTTCATTTTCTGTATTGTTTGATATAAGTTTTCCTTTTTGGGGACCCAAATTTTGAAGTTCTGATGTTTGCTAATATCTCTGCTGATCAGGTAGTTTATGCCGTTGCTAACGAGGGATCGAGACTGGAGATTCCTGAGGGTCCACTAGGCAGGCTGATTTCAGGTCTCTGCAACTGCCAAAAATATTTGTGACCCTTTCTATTTTGCGTTTGATCACAATGGCTGAATTTAGACCTATAGGTTGATATCCGTTTTAAATGTTTGTTATGTGCAGATTGTTGGGCAGAACCTCATGAACGGCCAAGTTGTGAAGCCATCCTCTCTCGTTTGCTTGACTGCGAATACTCATTGTGCTAATACATCCCCTCATCTTTGTATATAGAAACCTTTGGTAGAGTTGTCACATTGCGAGGCGCCCTCGGCTGATGCTTCTGTAGTGTAGACTACTATTGTGATTTTTGTACGTGTTTCCCGTAAAACTTGTGAAAACGTCAATAGGCTCATTTTTCATTATTCACCTGCCTTCGTCTTCGTTTTGAGCCATGAAATCCAAATGAATTCTGTTTCACTCTCATTCCCATCTTATTCCTGCAATGAAGAAAATCCAGATATTTCCAAGTTTTAGGTTTCTGTCATTATTGGATGTTATATTATTGACTTAAATAATCCCAGCTGTCATGCATGCTTGGGAAACACAAAATATGGTTAAACCAGATTTTACAACTGAAGAGAAAACTCCTCTCATATTTGCCCCATAAATCATAAAATATTCTCTAAAAATTAACTCCAACATGCACTAACTGCGTTTCAAGGAAACATCTCATGATTTGTCTAGCAGCTGTGCTGAGTACGGGGATTTCTGTTGCCAGCTCACATTCTTGTCTTATCTATCCTTGGACAAATCTTGAGATTTTAGTCGAGTGCTTCTTATTATTTTTACAAATGAAATATACCGTAATAATGTAATTTTTTTTTTTATGTAGCTTAGTACACATTGTTGGATGGATGGGTCAAATAAATAAATGTATTCATCAAGTTTAGAAACCATTTACAAGATGCCAATATCTATAAGAATTATGAACATTACGAATATGGTTTAACTTGTACTTGTTGCGTCTTGGGTCATAATCCTGGGCCGGTTAACTTGACCCTATGGTCTTTTATGGCAGCTGTTGTTGTCCACAAAAATGTTGATATAACTTTTGAACCAAAAAACATCTTGATAGAACTTGAACTTTTTTTTAAAAAAATAACTTGATAGAACTCCTTATTCCTGCCAGAAACAATCAATCTCATTAACTGTTTGGGAAGCCCAAGATGAATATGCAATGGTCTCCGCCCACTGGCCGACTAGTATTGTCAGACCAAAATTTGACCAAAAACCAAAAAAGGGTGTTTCCCGCACGGTGATCGGCTCTCATCGTACGTTGGCGTTGGCTAGTTTCGGAGTCGGACTCACGATATTGTCTGACCTGAGAACCATTTCTTCCTGCCACCGCCGGCTGTTCTAACTATAACCGCACCCGCCTACGCTCCTTCAATCACACTCCACCACCTCAGCACTGCGTCGCTCATGGACTCCCTCGCGGGAGCTCCGTCGCACCCCTCCACTGCTCCATCCCGGTCGTCGCCGTTTCCCGGACGGGAAGACTGCTGGACCGAGGACGCCACCTTCACTCTCATCGATGCATGGGGTGAACGTCACCTTGAGCTTAATCGAGGAAACCTCCGTCAGAAGCACTGGCAAGAAGTCGCCGACGCCGTCAACGCCGATCATGGTCACGTCAAGAAAGCGCGCCGAACCGACGTCCAGTGCAAGAACCGCATCGACACTCTCAAGAAGAAGTACAAGATCGAGAAGAACAAGGTCATTGATTTCGACGGGAACTACAGTAGTCCTTGGCCCTTCTTCGAACGCCTTGACGCTCTAATCGGCGATGCTTTTCCGATTAAGAGACTTCCGCAGGCGACCGATAGTAGCCGCCGTAGCTCGCATCCCGTGAAGTCTCCGTCTTGGGTAATGTCACAGGTGCCTGTTGGTCGCCGATCCGTCACTCAAAAACGGCCGGCGTTGCCGGTGCCGGCGAGGATGAAAGATTCATCTTTCCGTCGAAACTTCTCGGCTTTCGCAGAGGCGGCTGCCGCAGCGGCCATGGGAGGGGATGCAAGTAGTGACGATTCAGATGAGTCAAGTAGTGCCACTGGAAGTAGAAAGAGAGGAAGAGAGAGAGAGGGAAAGAGGGAAAGCGATGAGGACTCAGAATTTGGGTACAGAGAGCTGGCACAAGCAATAGAGAGGTTCGGGGAGATATACGAGAGAGTAGAGGCGGCTAAGCAACAGCAAATGGTGGAGTTAGAGAAACAGAGGATGCAATTTGCTAAGGATTTGGAGTACCAGCGGATGGAACTTTTCATGGAAACGCAGGTTCAGCTTCAAAAAATCAAGCGCGCCAAGCGATCTTCTCAGGCTGGTGAGTCTTATCCACTTTTATGTTTATCATTTGAGCCATCACTGCAAATGCTACAGTGCTCCTTTTTGCTTAATTCTTCTGATTTCATGTCACTCGTGTCAGTTTGGACCGCATTAAAATTTGTCTTGAATTTGTGTCAGTATGGTGTCTTGGGCTTGTGCTGTTGTTTGTGGTTTGCGATGAACCGAATGCGAAATAAGAATTCTTCGGTAACTTTATGTAGTTGGTATTCGTATAGGATATAAAAGTGGGAACTTCATTGGGAATTACTCAAGTTAGGATGAGGGTGATTTAGCTATGGAGATATTAGTTCAATTTGATGTTATTTGGCTCCTAGTATGGAGAGTGCATTTCTTGGGTATGATAGCTCTACGTTGGCATCAATTGGTTTGATGTAATGAACTAACATAAATATTTAATACTATTAGGAAACCACTTGGTTTCATGTTATGTATTTTTCATTTTACATGTTTTCTTTGAGTTTTGAGATGTACATAATATTTTAAAGTTAAATAATTTTAGATTAATCGAATGATAAATATGATGTCCACTTCAGTCAGGTTTTCCCTTGCATTATGATGTGCTGAAAGTTGATTCATGTCTCTCATTCTTTCTCAAGTATTGGTATATATAGGGATTCAAGTACCCTTCACTCATCGGTACCTCTGTTCTGGATCTTGATCGTGGGGGTCTGACCCAGTTGTATTGTTTGCTTCTTTCATCATGTATTATTTAACATGCATTTTTTGGCTTCTGATATGAATAAAGTACAGCGTGTCAGATGTCAAATCATACACGTCTAACCTTTGGTTAGGAACGCTTCAAACCTTAGAATGTATGTTTTTGTTCTTTGCTTTACATCTTATTTAAGAAACAAGGTCTCTGATATGCCGTCCTGGTGCAATCTAGTTTGCCAGGATTTAGAGTGAAGAGTTTGGGTGTGACTTCTTGGTTGGAAGGCCATGGTTTTGCCGACGCTGTCCAACTTCAGTGACATTGAATCATATGGTGTTTGCTGACTCGGTGCAAAAAGTGACTGAAAACAACTTTTATGAGTTAGCCAAATGTAAATTCGTTTATCTCTGTTGCTAAAAGTTGGTCATTCCATTTACACAAACATGTTTTAATAGTTATATAAATTAGATATAGAATATACCTCATTTCCTCACGAAGCAACCGCTATTTAGTATTTGTGAAGTTGGTAGCATGGTTTTCAATGGGGGACAGTGTTTTTTTATGCAACGCTCCTGTGTGCAAGACTGTAAGTATTCATATGGTACACGTTGGCGTGTACAACATGCACCATTTTCGTTGGTCATCCCTAGTGCTTTAATATTACCCTTTTTTACCGTCCTCTTTCACTCTCTTCTTCCTCTTGGTTCTTCCTAATCCTGGTTGGATTGATGACCTTTATTTTGCTCTAGCTCACAAGCACTCTTCATCATGCTACATTGTTTTTAAACTTAAACCTTTTTTCAGTGGCTCAAGATTTGATGTTAAGGGGGAAAATATCGAAGTTTGAGTGCCCATGCGTTTTGATAATTTTGACGTTATAAGATGCACGTTGTCTATAAAATTATTCACATCTAATCAGTCAATACTAAGAATAAATTGTTCCTTTAAAGAATTTATATAATTTTCAATTGTTATTAAGATCTTCTTGATCAATGTAAATTGCGATGGCACGCTCTGTTTCTACTGATTTTGATCCCCACTCATACATGTTTACGTTCTTCTCATTGTTGTTCCTATTCCCCAACCCACCGTCCTTAAACCTTAACTAGAAGGTAGGTAGGACCTTTAACATTATACACAGAATATTCCCATGTCTGTGAAATATCAAATATTGAACCAGAGGCTGTATTATTTTTCCGCCTCCAAAAGGTTATTGGGTTCTCATCACAATACCGTAAACCAGGCAAGATCTTGAGAATAGGCCGGAGTCCTTGAGTAGTTGCCCTAATTTCTCTGTGGATTTGATATTTGGAATTAATTGCATTATTATTATGAGTATTCTTGTAATTATGAGTGATAAGTGATTTAACACATTGTTGTTCGTATAATTTTTTGTTAACAGACAGTTTCTCGTAGTAAGCGGTGATGGAGAATCCTGCAGCCTCCAGGGAAGAAATACATAGAATTTAGCTTTGGGTATAAATCCTCTTTTTGGAATCATAAGAATGTAGGAAAGGTAAGGTATTTTTGGGTTAGGTTTGGTTCTATCTACGTACACAGAACTTAACCTTGTGAATTAAATTTAGTGTTTTTGTCACTGGTTGAGGATTAGCAGAGCGTACAGTGAACAACAAAGTGGTCAAGACTTGCTCAAATGGAAATTTCAATTCTTAAATTCATATATATATATATATATATATATTCAATCTTGTGTTCGGTGCTTTATTTTCCGCGTCATTATGCTATAATATTGCTGAGTTTTTTTTTCCCGCTTTTATTTAGTTGTGGCTAGTGCTGGGACAGGGCCGAAGGCTAGGACTCTAAGGCTATGTTTGGTTCAATGGAAGGGAGGGGAGAGGAGGGGAGGGATTTTTATGGAGGGGAGTGGAAGGGAGGATTTGAAAGGGATTTCATTTTACTTTGTTTGGATTAATGAAAAGAGAAGGGAAGGGAGGGGAGGGGAGGGGAGGGATTTTAGTTTTGTAATTATTAAAATTAAATAAATATAATTATTTTTT
>JBAGKO010000009.1:744309-770887 GCA_037177275.1 Acacia concinna
ATCAACTGCCACCTTCCTTTCAAGAGGGGGCGGTTGGTGATGCAGGTGATTAGCAGTAGGTCTCCTGTTTTCTTTTTTAAGTGTTTTGTAATATTGCTATAAGCAGTAGATTATCCAGTTTTCCTATTAAAAAAAAAACAATGCAATAGAGGAGGTCAAAGAAGAAACCAAAGATCTAGAATGAATGAAACATTGCCCAACATATAACAATCTAAGCAACAAACTTCACTAGCTACTCACAATATAGAGCTTCATCAGAGTCTAAATTTATTTAATTTATACTCCCTCTGATCTTAAATTTGAAATCATAATTACTCTGTCATCCAAATTCATAATTTTTTTCTCCAACTCTTGTAATGATTTCACGGATTAAGAGAGTTTCTCATCAAAAAGTAATATCCAAAGCAAATGATGAAAATGTGTAACTCAAAGAAACCAATACATACTTACTTTATTTTTTTTTGTTTTCGTAATGTATTCCTCAGCTTGGTAGGCCAAAGATTAATTCTCCGCTCAATGTGGAATACATACTTTCTTTCCACAAATATCTAACTTCACAAATTTTCTTAATATATACAATTAGCTATCTGCTTCCGATATTTAAGATCGAAGAGAGTATCAATGTTATACATTTTTGAAACTTTGTACCTAAGATAGCGCCGGGAAGAATCTATAAGATTTGTGTTTCTGTAACTTAACGGTCTGAAATATATGTTATACATTTTGAAATTTTACAAGGTACGTACAAACTGATAGTTATCGACTGAAATATATGTTTCTGCAACTTAACGGTCTGAAATTACAAATTCCCAATTAAGTAAACAACAGAAAATTTTAAAAAGTTGTGCATACCGTGGATTTATCAGATACATATAAAACCAAACCTCTCACATAGATTGTGCATCAGTACACTGAATTGTTATTTAGGACCCCCTCCAAATTGATTGTACGCTACAATATTCATTCTCTGGACATCAAATCAACTAATCATCAGTTTAACCAAATAAATATATGACTAGCTAGTTCATGAAATATCTGTTTCATGATCAAAGTACTTTATTTGTATGTTAGGACTTAGATTAGAACAATTGCTCCATTATATATACGGATATAAGGGTTAAGTACTAGCAAGCATACATGTTTGTATAAAGCAAATCTTTTTTTTTTTTGGTTTTTTGATTGTGCATGAAAGAAGAAACAAAAAGGAAAACAAACGTACTAAAACACAAAAAGAGGAAATATTTTTAGCCAGCATGTGTAGAGATTCCTAAATGACAGTGACCAAAGATGACTTGGTATGAACTACCAAAGTTTGAAGCCAAAAGTTTTTGTTGTTATTGTAGATTTTTATATCATGCTACTAAAAATCAATACGATGTGTGTGGGCCAACTATTTAACCATGTGATTAAACGTGGTACAATACATACCTGGAATATGTATGTAGAAGAAGAAGAAAGAAATTAATTAGTTTATATCTCCAATATAAATTAACCGAATTAAAGATAAAAACAGAATAGAGAGACTCAAAATTTAGAAAGTTCAATCCATGACATCAATAGTAAATCACCAATACACACATATATCAGATTCCCAAAAGCTTCTGGCTCTCTGACAAATATATAGTTTGTTAATTGGTTTAATTTGAACACACACTACACACAAACTAAAAAAACCTTAAAAAGCTTCAAGCCTATCGATATTTATTCCCTATAGATCCTTTCTAGATGCTTTAGCAAGGTTAAACATTGTGCAGAAAGAAGCCTTCGCAAAAACAATAATAATAAATGCACATATATCACCAAATAAAAAAAATCATTGTAATACATAGCCCTATTATAGATAATCATTTAATAGATTCTTAAAGAATCAAAAGGTGGGGTAAGGCTTAACGCAATGTTTTTAGAAATAATGCATGTATTATCTTCAAATCCGTAAAGAGATTTTCTCATATCAAATTGTATTAGTATTACTTACACAAGAACCTTTTTGGTTACAACATCATCGTCTAGCCAAACATATGTTTCTCTAAACCAAACATGTTATACTCGACGTCTTATACGCTAGCTCAACATCCGATAGCATCTTGATAAGGAGAATAAAACTATTAAAAAACTGTCCCACAGAATCATATTGAGACGACATGAAAATCTCGACGAGGTACGATAAACGAACACACCAAATGGTGAACAATATAAATATATCAAATCACTGCTTGCATGGATTTTCACTTTAATACTATATGTAGGAACAAGTGGGTACAATATGATGGAGGTGGTCATGAGATGGTCTTAAGGTTAACAAAACATTTTAACATTAAATTAGCATCAGGATTCTCGAGCATCACAAATATATAATCCGAAATATTCCACTCAATCATGTGACTTGATAATATAAAATCGTAGAGTTTTAAAGTAAAGCCTTATAAAAAGGAAGAATTTTCAATAATTTTTATATGTCGGAAAGATTATTTTGCTTGGGTTCTCTAAAGGCTAAAACCTTAATGTAAATCATGTGGATTCAATCATTCGTTCATTTGATGCTAAGTTACAAAAAAGGAAGTGTATGCCATCTCATCACTTATAAAACCAACATCTTCATGGGACAGACAAAATCCGCAGGATCCGAAGTTAAATTAGGGAAAGTCAAATAACGAACAATTAATTAATATGATGAACCAACAAACAGTAGTTTGTCATAATGTGTGAGTGTGTAAGAATTTCTATTTACCAACGTGCGTTCTTGATCGTATATTACTATAATCAGCTCATCACTTTAAACCTGGATAACATATGCATGCAGAACACATTAAAAGCAAGTCCAAGCTTAAATACTTGAGTTTTGAAGAATCGGACGTACATCAGATCGATGATTCACAGAAGCTATACCTATAGATAAGGTAAATTATTGCAAGTTTGTAGCTTTAATATTGCTTAGTTTACATTGACTTTACTGACTATTATAATGGATAAAATCACTTAACACCCATTGGCCATTAATCTTCACCATATCACATCATTAATTAATTTTTGGTTCTTGACATACGGAAAAAGTTTGACACTATTTGATTCAATAATCCAAGTAATATAAGCAGAGTGTGAGTGAGAGGGGGGAGTGTGTTTTATGTCTACGTTTGTGATTTTTTAAGGAAAAAAATTCGGATCAAAGTCTAAATTATTATATGTGTGATGAAATCAAGTAATTACCTTATACCTAGTAGAACTGATGGATTCTTCACTACTCTTATTGGAGTTATATATCATTGTTTAACAACCAGAGATTATAAGCTAGCTAGATATATCTAGCCGTATGACAAACTAAATCGATCGCCTAGTAACATGCATGAATATTGCTTCACGACCATTAAAATTCCGATCAGAACTAATTAAATTTTAGGTCGTGACGCAGTTAAGCAATCCATATAAGTTGAGACATTAACTAGAACAAACCATATATAATCGACCCAAGCTCAACAAGCAGAGTGGTACAGATATATACATATGTATAAGATGACGAAATTAATTAGTTAAAGCAAGTAATTAATTACCATTATAATTGAATGAGTGAGCAAGGTCTTCTTGATTCAAGAGAAGTGGATGGTACTAGTGGAAGAGCTTGATTCTTCATTGCCCTTATTAGTGGCTTTCTTTTTCTTCTTGTAAGGGATGCCTCTTGCCTTGGCTTGACACTCCCTAACCTCACGCAGGTACACTCTTATGGCTCCACTCGCAAAAGGGTTAGTCTCAGGGGACCCACCGTTCTCCTCATAAGCAGCCCTGAGCCTTCCGATGAGAGCATCGAGGCTGCCCCAAGCCTGCCGGAGAGGGCAAGTGCACGGTGCTGGCGGTTCTGGCTGGCCGTAGAACATGCAACCTTCTACATGAACCTTAGTCTTCCCAAACTGATCCAGATACCTCAGAAACTCCAGCACGTGGCCACAATTGCACAGTGATAGAGCCACTGGTGGCCTCTGGTTCTTTAGGTATTGACCAAACGTGTTCCAATCCCTCCTCTTCTGCGACTCATACCGGCTCAGCGCCGGGGGTGTTGCCCCGGAGCTCGATGATCCCTCAGACATGGTGGTTTGTAGATCAGATTGATGGATTTTTCTGAAACAAAAGTGGGAGCGAGGGTGAGAAGTTATGTAATTATGGTGAAATGAATAGGAAGAGGAAAAGAGAAGCAAGAAGAAGATGGAGTTTCACGACGTCATTGGGCTACTCATACATGAATAGACATTTTATGGGCCATATTGCTTTGCGTTGCTGCTTTTTTTTTTTTTTTCCCTCCCTTCTCTTTTTCCCATCTCTTTCATCACTGTTTCATATTATTTAAATTTCTTTGGGGTAATAAGTAATAACATCTACAAGTTTCTATACGTCTCCCCTATATATATGTATGACAGATCATCATGAACACGTACAATTATTGTTTGCCCTTTTGTGCATTAGTCTTATTGTCTTGTTAATGTGAAGCCCTTCACCATTATTGGCCTCCTTTTCATTCCAATTGGCACTGCCTAGCTAGCTGCTAGCTGAACACGCTGAAGTACAGTTTAGAAAGAAGAACTCGTATTATATATTACAAACGTATTATCTAATGGGTTAACACTAGAAACTAATTAGTCAATGTAGGACTTATTTGATGAGTTGATACTAATCTTAAATGTAAGATCTATTTTACATGTTCATCAATTTTTTCCCATACTAACCATATTGAAATTCTCTCAACAATAATAATAAAGTAGGTGAGGAGAGGGTGAATTCAAGAATATAATTAGGGTTTTTAGAAAAAATGTCACTCTAATCCTAATATAAGTCTTCTTGTGGGAAAAATTTTGGTCCTTAGTATAAGTCCATTCTCAAAGTAATAAATAATTGCAATTTTTACAATTTTAATTTGCCACTGTTAATTGCAATAAACAAAAATAATTTATTTCATGTTGACTCTTGGAACCATTTATGAATGAGGGAAAAATTGAAAATGTAGAGCATAATTATTGAGTTAACTAACTATTCTTGGCATATGAGAGTTAGTTGAGTGGTAATTATATTAACTAACTTAAGTAACATCATTCATATACTAAAATTAGTAAATCGTATCTTATATTAAGGACTATTACAAGGAATTGAGTTCAACTAGATCTTCCAAATTCTGTGAGTTGCATGTGGAAGATTTTAGTTAGAGCAGAGTAGTTAGGTAAAATAATTAATGAGATCCATTAGAAAGGGCACGTATTTTTTATGTTATTGGAAAATTAAAGATGTTAATTATGAAGGTAAAAAAGATTTATGTTTATCGATCACTTCTTCTCCTTCTTCTTCTTGGTTTTTTTTTCCCTTCTTTTTGCCAAATGTTTATCGATCACTCATTACTGATATACTATATATATATATATATATTCTGTAACAGTTGAATTAGCACTGTTATAACGAGAGGCCCCCCAAAAGGGGTTCAAAAGCCCGTTCTCAGGGCTATAACGAGAGATCTCAGATCTGGTAATAATAAACTAAATTGATTCAAAAAATAAAAAAATAACAAGCCCTCGTGAAGTGTCCAAGCCACATAGCTAAATAATTAAGAATCAGCTCACTGTTGATGCTTGACTAGCTGATTCATAAATGTGAACGAAATCTGCTGTTGACGTTTTTGAAGTCGCTATTGTGAATGTCTTTGTCAAATTGAGAATACTGGAATGTGAATTTTTACAGAAGCAAGCTCAATATATATACAGTACAAATACGAAAAACTTTTTTCCAGAAACAGCGTATATACCAGGTTTAATTTTTGTACCTCCACCTCTGCAATTGCATGCATGCCACTAAATAGTAACTACTACTTTGCCGTACACTACCTTTTTTTCCCAATAACTATTCATTCCGCATATTGCTGATTTTCTGATTTCATAATTTTCTGCTTTTGATGAGTCAGAAAGTTTTTTTGATAATTAGCTGACTTTCCATGTATATATTATAAAAAAAAAATTAACAAGTCATGTTATTCATACATTATATAAATGATATGATTAATTAATATATTTTTTAGAGTCGATGAAACATAAATGGGACCCCATATTTGGTTTTGAAAGAAAACTGTTTATTGTGCCTGAAAGGGATAGGAAGCTTTGCTCATTTTTCAAAAGCTGTTTAAGTAAACTTGTGTGCAAAAACATGTACTTGCTTCAAAATGGTAATAGAAGCAATTCTTTACTTCAGGGAAGAAGCAAAGGGATTGGAATTTTCCTGAAATAGAAAGCAGAAATGTATCAAACACTAAGTGTCCGTTTAGATTAGCTTTTAAAAATAATTTTTATGGATTTTAAGGTAAATATGTGAGAGGAGTTTTATCTCAGTTTGCATAAATTTAAGTTTTAGATGAAACCAAATATGCCCTAACATTGTTTAATTAAAAGATAAAAAAAGCCTCACTAAACACCTCATTTCTTCCTACACTCTCATGTCAGATTTGAAATTGATAATAGTTATTTCCACGAGATTAATGAACATCATAATATTTAATACATAATTGTGTAAAATCAAGAGATGAAGAATTCTCTATCACAGCATGATGTTTAACAGAGAGAAGGAAACCAATTAGTGAGCAGTTGACGTCCATTTCATGGAAATGACAACCGACCAATCTTAAGAATGAGGGTCCCCCCATGATACCCTCATCCAAATGCATACATTTTAATCATTCAATCAATTATTAAAATAATATTTCAAACCATGATTTAATTCTGAGAAATTAGCTCAGCATAATTACTCTTGAACCTGCAGACTTTTACGGCCACCAGCATTATTCTCTTTTGTTTCACAATATCCTCTCTTGAAAGAAAAAATATATATTACATCTTGTGCTTAATACAAGATCTCGTTTGTGGTATAAATTGCACTACAAAAAAAAATCTTATACTTTATTATATTTTTAATATAAGATATATTTACATGATTTAATCAGATTAAGAAAGTTACTTAATATGATATGTGGTTTTTAAATCACCCTAGTCATTTTTTTAAATTTTCTCAATTCCTCCTTCTCCTTGATTATTATTGAAGGAATATCGATAGGGTAAATTAATTAGAAAAAATTGAAAAAATATGAAAAATATTTTATATTTAAAACTAAAATCAATTCTCTAAATATTATATACGTGAGGGAGTATTATTAAGGACAAGAAATAGTACTTAACAGTACCCAATAACAAATATTATTGGGTGTCAAAGCCTCTATCCTCTCTTTACTTATTTTCTAGTGTTCTTCTTTGAATTGACTAGGTGGCTCTGATCTTGTTTCTGTGTTTTTAGTTGTATACTGTGGTTTTACACTGGTTTTTTTAAGACATTTTGTTTCAATTCCTTGCTTATTTGGTTTGTTGTGGTTTAATGTTGTTTGCACTTGAATATCTTTTTCATCAATGCCAAAAAAGAAAAAGAAAAAGAAAGAAAACAGATACTATAATGCATTCCAAGTGAAACTACTTAATTAACCACTCACAGGAAGATTTGAAACTCCACATTTGTATATAAAGAGTAGTTAGTCTCTCTAAATCTCTTTAGGGTATCAAATATCTGTAGGACATATGATTTCTATTTGCAGGCTTCGTTGAATAAAGAGTTATGATAATATCTCCAATAAGTTGGCTGCGCTCTATATTGCTGGAATATGTCATTCAATAATATTGGATATTAGATAATTATATTGAAGAAAAAATAGAAAAATTATGTTACCTAATTGTATGATAATATAAGACTTTTGGGGGTTTACCGACATTAATTAATCATATAAAAGTCGTTAGAAGTAGACGAAAAGAATGAAACTAGAAATTCTTATATATGGACATCCGCTGTGTTAATTATCATTATATATGTGCAATCATGATTTTCATTTCATTTCATTTCTTGTAATGAATTTATTTCTTCATTTTCAACAATGGGCATTGGACCTAATCAGAAAAGGAGTCTCTCTCTCTCTCTAAAGTCTTAATGCTTGAATTAATATCTTTTTTGTGTGTTTGTTATCACTTAGCACTCTTAATTCAGTGACTTTGATCATAGGGAGGGGTCTTTCGACTAATCATTCTTTTAATTTACTTCCTCTCTACTATTGTCACAATTATTAAATAATGTTTTAATGGTTGAGATTTAATTAATGCTAGATAATAAATCTATAATTGTAGATTTTTATTATATGTAATATAATAATGATGTTTTTTACATAACATTAAATCTCAACCATTAATACATGATCCAATAGTTGATATATTAAATAGAGAGGAAGTGAAGACATCTTTGCTCATTCTCTTCATCAATACTTTGGTGGTTTCCTTTTGAAAAACGGATTGCTTTATGCACCTCTATCAATGATTGACATTATCATAGCTTTCTTCATTATTTTTTTCCTTAAAAAAATGCCTTTAGTTAATATGTGAACTTTGGCGAAATTTAATAACACATTGTTGATCTAAGAGACTATTCATAAAAGATTCAACAAAGTTTTACTTTAGTTGTCGAGAGCTCAACACAACCTTCATCCTTTACTCTGGCTTGAGATTCGTTTTAAAACATAAGCAGAGTTCAAATTGGTGAAATTGATTGAGATGTTAATAATATAATTCAAATTAAGTGATATAAATGGAGAAAAATACCAAATCCAGTAAAAGTGAAGTTTTCTGGCACTACTATAAGACCATAAATACTACTATATATGGTAGTGAATGAATGTTTTAAAAGGAAAACACAAATATAAAGTAGGAGTAATCAAGATGAAGATGTTAAGATAGATATATAATCATATAAAAACATATAAGATCTGTAATGATTATATCAACAAACAAGTTGAAGAGTAAAAAGTAGACAATTGTTTGAGGTAATTCAAACATGTTTTAAAGAAGGGCATTGGATGTGTCAAGGGGATGGTTAATTAAACAATATAAAGTAATCTAAAAAGAGGTAAAGGAAGAACAAAATGAACACCCGTGAGATTATAGCACAACTTCTTTTGATTTTTTATCAACATATCTAATTTTTGATAAAGCATAATGGCATCGCGTGATCCATATAGTCAACAAGAGTTTATCGTTGTTGTTGAAATAACACTCATGAACCCAATTTATTTTTAATGAAGGACGTGCAATTTTTTTTTAATAATTCAGGTAGATATATGGGTAGTTAGTTTCATATTGAGGACTAAAAAGAGATTCCTTAGTTCGCTTACATATATACGACTGAAGAGGGAGTAATTTCCTGGACTAAAAAGAGATTTTAGGACTGTTTTGAATCGCAATTACAACTTTTAAAGGTAATTTTTTAATAATAATTTACGGTATACAGTACAAGTAAAGAATAATTTTGTCTTAACTAACATAAACATGCTTACGATAATAAGCTACTCTAAACAAGCATTGAGTTACAGATTGAAGTTTGTGTTATAGATGGACGGACTGTGATCAAATTTTTATTTTGAAACTTAAGAGACGCTCAAAAGAAAACGGGGGTGCATATGAGATGAATGATTACATTAGATTGAAAGATGGTTAATTAGAAGTCAAAATTACTGTGTCAAAAAAAGGTATGATTAGGTGATAACACGGCTTTGGTTTTGTAGGAATAGCGAGAAAGAGTTTTGGGTTTAATTTATTACCTCATGCAGGAATCGAATTGACTTTTTTCTTTACTTTCCTTACGAGTCCTTGCTAATCAATCAATATTCTTTTTTGAGTTCATGCACTTCCCAGCTTGCACTCGTGCTACATCCTCGCATCATATATAAAATATTTTTATAATCATGATTAATGCCCATCTCGATCACACTGTGGGTGTGTTTGTAAACACACGCGTACACAAATTATAGCAGCCGGCCGTAGTTGCTTTTGAAGTGAAAAAGCAATAAACTTGATTACTGACCACCTGAGGAGTTTAATTAGTCAACGATTCTTTGGATGATGATGTGTCATAAGGCAACAAAACGAAAAAAGAAGCGTGGGATATATTAGCATTTAGTGGACAAAAACATTGAACATCATTGTGAAGGTAAATTAATGAGGAAGGAGGAATAGGGTGTTTGCTGTGAATAAAAATGGTTATTAGCTGCTAACCCTATGTTGGATGAAAAGAACAAGAAAATTCGGTAGAGAAGAATACTAGCAGAAATATATGTGTTTCAATTCTCTTTATTTTTATTATCAGCTTATACGTCTGAGCTGGTATGGGATTAGGTTGATCAGAAAGTCGTGGCAACATCTACAGGAATCACGTACGGTTCAATGGAAATTACTAAAATGAACAGAACTTTAAGTTAATATTCCCTTCAATTCTAATTATAATTTTTTTAAAAAAACACTAAATATTAAAAATATTAAAAGATGATTCAATTTTAGTAAATGACAAATGAGGGGTTCTTACCAAAACGCAACACAAAATGACTAAAATTAAGCAGATAATGATTAAAACAAAATGATTAAAACTCAATAGAGAATTATTAAAATTGCTCAATTTTCTACCCCTTATTTATCATTTATCAAATGTGAATCATTTTTTAAAATTTTTAATACTTATAAAGTTTTTTTTATCTTTTTCCCTTTTTTGTATCTATAAAAAGGTTTTATAATTAGGGCATGAGAGAGTATAAGGAAAATACAAATTAAAACAACGAAATCGAAAATATTAAATCAGTCACTTTGTACCTTCTTTTTTTGTCATTATGAAAGTGCTATTAGATTTTTAATAATACGAGTTAGAGCCGACAATACGGGTTGTAACAGTGGGCCGAAATCACCCAAAACGAAATATGAGTGGTTTGAGTTTAGAAAAAGTGGGACTATTTTTAAGTGGATCTTTTATACCCGAACCTATATGGACTCAACACGTGACGGGCTGGACAGTGGGCTCACGGTTAACATTTTTTTGTTTTTGGTTTTAAAAATATGTGAACTTGTGAAGGCCCAAAATAAATCAAGGATTAGTCCACTTAGTCTCCAACAGCCTAGTACTCCTTCTGTCATTCAGCCTTCATTCAAGAGTTCAACTTTCAAGTGTCCAACAATATGTCACTAACTCTTACTCTCTTAGTCAACACTCTAATAGTAGCAGAGTAACATATTAGACAGTAACACACCCTAACTCGCCCTCGCAAAGTCACAGTCTCAGTCTCACACTCTCGCCTCTCAATATGCATATGAGCCTCTGGCTTCTCACCATCACTCTGTTTGTCTGCATTCTGCAAGAAGCTTGATGCCATTGTTTGTGAAGTTCCAAACTTGTAATTTATAAGTGGAAGTTGGCTGATTCTAAACTTCCAATGGACTTATTAGTTATTATCTATTAGTTGTATAATTTTTTTAACCATTTTTTTATTGTTTGATTCTGAGTTCTGACGTTCTGGAGAACAAATTTTTAATGCCTTTTTTTTTTAAAAAAAAAGTTTATAAAATAAGGGGAAAATGGACTGGCCCGCCCAAACTGCTAGCCCAGCGATCCTAGTTTGGGCTAGGCAAATGCTAGTCCATATAAATGTGGGTCTTTTTGGCCTGAACTCATATGTTCCCAATCCGTCGTAATTTGGCCCAAAACCAGTGGTTCGCCCATATTGCCGGCTCTAACATAAGTATCTTAATTCACAACAAGAGTATCTTAATTAACAACAGCAGCACAAATAATTCACAGTGTAAATACGTAATACCAAACGTATCTAATGTTGTTAATTAAAATACTCTTATTATAAATTAAGATACTCGTTTTATTAAAAATTCAGTATCACTTTTATAATTAAAATAAATATAAAGTGGCTGATTTGATATTTCATTATTATGATTTGTCTTTTTATAAAATTTTTTCTTAATTATAACTAGTTTCTGTGAATATCTGTTCAGCTGTGAGCTCGTGGCTAGTGCTGCCAGTTCCAGCACACAAATTATTTTTAAAAATTACAGTACATATTTTGCAGTATATACTTGTACAGGTATATAAATTATAAAACGTACTATCAGCAATAAATTATAAAACGTACTATCAGCAATAAATTATAAAACCTACTATCAGCAATAACTAGCAAACAGCAGCTGGGGAGTACGTCCTTTGAGACAGAATCTCTCTGCAACTGCACTTGAAGATAAAGAATTGAAAGCAATGAATAAAATTAAAATCTAAATTGATTCAACTTATTACTGGTATTAATTAAGCGATTCATATGAAAATATTCTATGATTCCTGCTGGTTTCCTTTTTTTCTTCAAGGTTACATGATTATGGATCGGAGTACCAAATTGGTTAAGAAGCAAAAGGGGTTGAGTAAAATTTGAATAATGTACGGTTAATAGATTCACTTCCATTGCACATGATGGGTTTTGGTAAACTTCGCTTCAAAACTTTATTCAGCGTTTCAAGGGTTTTGGTGAGACTGCCTAGCACGTAGGCTAATTAATCACCCACATGGAGAGGTAAGCTGAGCAGCTTCTGATTTTACTTTTTACTCAAAATCTGACTCCTTACCTAATCCATTTTATATTACCCGGTGCAACTAAGCTTATTTGATTATTGCATGGAGACTTGATTTCTTGGCCTGTCCTTCCCCATATATCTTATTTGTTAGGAGCTTTGTGCACTCAGCCGCAGCAGTAGCTGACTTCTTTTTTTAAGAGTCCTGTAATTGTAAAGTGTGCTGGCCAGTTTGGCAGTATATATATTATGCACAGTCATTTATGCATATCATCATACAAGAGTTGACAGGAAATTGATTCTTTCTTGTTTCTTATGCCTCTCTTAATTTTATACTGTAGCTCTTTATTTCCGTCACTATCAATTGCTTTTCTCAACAACTTGTTTCTTCACAATTTGGAGGCCCTAATTGAAGATTTGCCTTTATCTTGAGGACGATCCGATCCTTGGGACTATTAGGCTATTAATTAGTCCTTTCAGTTTTCTGTAAAACTCATTAATTGCTCTTTTTTTCTTCAAATCAATGTCGTGTCCTCTAATTTCCTTTCATTCTTTTCCTTTATTCCCCCTCTCGTGTGTCCTTGAGATATGTAGAGAGAGGAAGGGGATCGCATAAACAGCACAGTAAAACAGATTCGATAATATTCTATCCTTTCACAGAAATGTCCTTCCTGAACTTTGAAGGAGCCACCCGGCCGAGAGATCAACAATAGAAGATGATTTAGAAGGGAAGCTTTAATTTTGTTTGTTCAAATAAAGGCACTGATTTTCTACTAGATAATTGAATGTCTAGCCCGAACTAATGAACATTACTATTATAAGTTGATTTTGCCATTTTAGGCATAATATATGCAATCATTATAGAAAATGAAAATTCTATTGTTCATATCATTGAGGGAGCTCTAAATAAATAGATAATTGTCACCCTTTTGAGTGTGGAGGGTTTTAGCCTAAACTCTAAACCCTAAACATACTGGAGAGATTATATGACCCAACTAATAAATGATTACTACTATTAGAGATATTTTTACTAAAGAAACAATAAAAAATTAAAAGATGCTTGGATAGAAAGGGCAAAGCCTTGAAACATGAAAGTGAAGCGCAGAGTATTACTTTATTGATGACAGTGAACCAAACCATGATTGAATATATACAAAACTGAAGAGTGAAGATTATTCCACATTGTTTCGGATATGATAACATCCGATATATAAATATAGGACCTACGCTAACGTTAGAGATATATCATCATAATTAAGCCACTTGTCTTTTTACACATTAAACTGAGAGTAGTGTTTTAGGTGACATAGGCGTACAAAACATATAATGATCACTTCTATTCCGATACCCCTGTACATTCATCATTATACTACATTTGTCTTTCTGGCAAGTAAGAGCAGAAAATTATATTAGCCATAATAAGTTGGCTCTAACACACACACACACATGTCTATCTTTTCACTCCCACTCTTCTCCTTCTAATTATTATGATGTTAAATTAATATAGTGTCTTCACGTGGAGATAACACATCACAGCTTCTTAGAATTGGCATCATCATCACTAGTTTAATATCTTTTTTACTAGACATATATACAACATCCGGTTCAGAATATAGGTAACTTGCTACCACTCTAACCGAATCAAATAAAGGTGATTAATTCATTAAACTTGCTTTAAATTGAAAAAAAATCAGTTTTATCATATTAAATGATGATATGCCATTTAAACATTAATTGCATGAAAAAAATTGAGAAATAAGTTTTAACAGCTTATTGATTAAGTGATTTATATTCTGAATCAAAAAATTCTTTTATACGACAACTTATATTCTAGACTGATAGGAGTAACGCTAGCTAGCTTTAATCTACCAAAGGACAAGAGACAATAAGATGCTCTTTGTGTGTGTGAGAGAGAATAATATTATTAGTGGATGGAAGGAGTGAAAACGGGACTAACTGAAAACATTTCCCAGAGGAATCAAAACCTCAGCGGCGCTAATTGGATTCAGTACAAGATGTGTAACTGCGGGAATACTCAAGTTTAAGTACGACAGGTTCAGCTTTCACTTGCCAGATTGAGCCATATTGGAGGCTGAAAAGCAGTACTAGATGTCTAGATCCCACAAGAATGATGTAAGAATTGAGTTAATATTAAAGGATAGTTAAAAAGGGTCTCTGACAAGTATTATTCACTGACACTCACGCAAAGAAAGGTACATATTGAGATTCATACATACATAAGTTTGTGAATTCAAATTGTTAAAATGATTAGCTTATATAACTATAAGATTGGGAATTTGAATCTTACCAATGTAATGACATCATTATTAGTGAGCAATATATAAGACTAATTAAGACATATTTATGTAAATGATCTTCGAACTCAGGGCATGTTTTAGCCTTCGCAGACCTAAGAGACTCAAATCATCTAAACTTTAGGTCATCAAAGATATATGGAGAGTGAGTGTGGGAGTGTACGTGTTTGGGTGGGTTCCTTGCCGACTAAAGAAAGGACAAAGGGTAAATTGTCGTATTGGAGAAGTAGTGGTGAAGTGCTTTGTGCTGTGCTGGTGGAACTATTTGTCCTCTCACGATATATTCTCTGCTGGTTTGCTTAACCCCACAAATCTCTCTCGTGTTCCTTTTTTAATGTTAACAGTGAAGCCAAAACATTGCAAAACCCTCCAGTCTCCTAACCATGATTCACATCAACCACACTGTTCCTTTCTCTCTTCATTCATCAGCTTCCTCAAGACCTGGCCCCTCCTGATCTTGCCCCCATATCACAACAATACATATGGCCCCTACGGCCCTACCCCTCCCCCTCCCTTACACTCATATCGTACGACTCATGAATGTAGGAAAAATCGCAATCACGTTCTAAGGAACGAATGAAATCAATTATAAGTCTCCATAATAAATAAATAACATAAATTTATCGTCATTTTATCTACCGAAACTTAATCATACTGCTCACTTTTTGGAGGACTTTGTGTGATTATATTCTTCCTACCTTGGTACCTGATTTTCCTTAACTTATTATATTCAATGACCGAAAATGAATCTCTCTCTCTCTCTCTCTCTCACACACACACACACGCATATATAATCTCATATCGCCTGTAGTACTACCCACAAGCTTTAATAATACTGCACCATCTTTCTATGTTTTACTATTACTGGACATAGGAATAGTATATTTTACGTTGGGTCGGGTCGCGTCTCTCTTCATTTTTATCGTTATTATTTTTAGTTCTGTCTTTTAACTCATACTGTTGGAATTTAAATGTTAACTTCTTATCAGAAATTTATAACCTGTACTGGTGAAAAGAATCTAGTTTTTAAGTAAATCTTGAGTATTTATATTATTTGAAAAAACTTGTTTGTCATTGTCAATCATTTAGATTAGGTGTCCGAAATTCCTAATTATATGGCTACTACGTCTATTTTGGTTGGTTGGTAAATAACTCAAAGTTAGGAATTGATTTGGACAGTATACAATGAGTTTCAATGGTTAGATACCAAACTATCATTGATCTCATCTATGTATTGTTCCAACAATCTTTGTTTCGTTGGAAAGCCTCAATTTAGGTGCCCAACAAGTAATACAAAAGTTAGCATTAGTAATCATGGGTTAAGCACACAAGAAATGTTGGAAGGGCACTACATATTTACCCGCTCATCTACCAAAATGATACCAACCTTTTAAGGAGCATGTGCGCGAGGTTTTCTTATAAGAAATAAACTTTGTGAGAACACTTACAATAGTAACAAATGTGTCATTATGGTAATCAATTTTGCAAATCTTGACGTAATCAATAGTGGTCATTTGGTTCTGTGTGAGTTTCACGTGATGATGCAAATGTGCAAGTTACACTATTGGTTATGAGCACATCTGCAAATTAGTCTATTTATAAGGAATCACATGCAGTTATAATAATAAGTGCATTTAATTTAGAATAATTAGTATTTAATGACAATTTTTCTAAGAAAGGAGAAAGATGTAATTTGAGGCAAGCAAAAGGTACTTGAGTTAATACAGTGATCAAGGGGGTTAAGAATTTGGAGTGAAGGGATTCTCGGATGGGAAAAAATTAGTTTTGAATATGTATATATTGAATGGGTTAAACAAGGAAGTTAGGAATTTGAAGTGGAAGGATTTTTGAAAGAGGGAAATTAATTTTCAATAATTAGCATTTGATGGCATTTTTTCAAATGTATCTATTAAATAGGTTTAAGTGGGGTTAGGAATATAAAGTGAAGGGGGGAAAATTTAGCCATTAACATCCAAAACCTATTAAGTAGTATAAGGGTATTAACCCATTTTAGTATTGTCTTTCAAGTAAGTCTTAGTCTCTTAGAGGGGAAAAATTAATTTCAAATATGGATACTTTCAATGGCCTTAACGAGATGTCAGGAATTTAAGAGGTTTTTTTTTATTTTTCAACAATGTTAGTCATCTAACATCTAAAAACCATTAAGTAACGTAGCAATGTTAACCCATTTTAACACTGTCATTATGCATTCAAGTGAAAAAAGAGATCCTAATGCTTGTTATACTAATGCAAATGGAAATTGTTGGGAGAGACAAATTAATTAATTTATGATGTAACTCCGACCAACGGCCTTTAGGCCATGTGGTATGATTAGTGCTTTATGTGATATTTAATTCGGGTTTGATCCCGGTCTCATATAATAATAAAAAAAAAAAAGATGTAACCCTGACATACAAAGATGCTAGAAGTCTTCTTGCCTTACTGTCTTCTTTGATGTTTCTGGAGGTGAAATTATAATATTTACAAAAACGAATGTAGTATATCATATTCAAAATAGTGAAATTATATATAAATTATAGGTTGAGCTTTCCATTAGATTTTGTTTGTTGGTGTGGCATCCAAGCATGGTGAGCTGAAGGTAAAGCCCGTTTAGGATCAGAAGCCCAAGTCGATTTCATGGTTGGTTGTTCTGGGCCCATGTTCAGGTCTGAATCAATTTGTGTATGGATAAATGAGAATTGCAACGCTTGGATCGGAAAGTAGTTTCCCACAATGCGGTGGCAATGGAAAGGAAAGTCTGCTTCTTGAAGGAAAAGTAACTGGTTGGTTAATGAATGAATAATGATCCAATGCTCCACTCAAAAAACCCCCCCCCCCCTCCTTTTTTTTTAAAAAAAAGAAATTCCTAGATAGAGTAATTAATGGTTTCTGTTTCTCAATTCCCAAATATATGGCCTTCATTGTATTGTTGGCACCAGCAAATAATACTTGTCCATGAAATGATCATATTAATTATGGGCTTTTCTGAATCAGATTTTATATCATAATATCAAATAATAAAATATCAAAATACTTAATTTAAGCTGATATAAACAGTTACATGCAGGTGTGATGACGTGGCTACCAATTAAGGAAAGAAAGCACATATAACAAACAATATACAAATAAAAGAAAGAGAAAGAAAAGGAAAAAGCTGTGGTGTGCATGAGTTATGAATAAGAACTTATTTGACTGTAACTTATAAAAAGTAATTTATTTAGTTTATGTGGCTTTTGATAAGTAACTTATAAAAATAAGTAACTTATTAGAAGTCAATTGTGTTTGGATTGAAGGTAAGAAAATGACTTATTGGGAGTAGAAGAAGTTACTTGTGTTTACATTGTGAGTAAAAAAAGTGACTTATGAGAGAGATAGTAATTTCTTTTGAGAAGTCACTTTTTTTTACTTATAAAAAAAAGTCATTTTCTTCAGAAGCCCATACCAAACAGTCTCATTCTATAAGCTACTTTTCAGAAGCTCATTTTTCTCCCTACAGGACAAAAAAAGCCAGCCCACCGTCTATCCCAAACAGGCCCTATAATAACTAGCTTGTTAGCAGTGATGAGCATATATGCGTTGGCATGTTCCGACTCCAACCCCAATGGTACCCACTTGCCTCTTTTGCAAGTAAGTTGATCCATGTGTTGTGTGGTATATATTGTATTATTATGTTTGATTTTAAGAAACTATATATGTAAATATTCAAAAATAATAAGTTCTCAAGGAATAATATTTGCATCCTAAACTTTAATTTCTACGTACCCTCTTGTCAGAATCTTTATATTTAAATTCTCATTAGCGTCATGAAGAATTCTCCGCAGCACCTCTTTTAGAAGAAGGGTTTATCAAATGTATTTTTTCTTTTTTTACCATGTATCATAAATACATTTAGACTGCTATATATATATATATATATATATATATTCTTCTCCTTCTTCTGCAGGTTCGAATTGAAATATTTATTAGACTATCTTCTCAAAGCATAATAAAACACACGTACACATGATTAAGTGAGAAATAAAGTAAAGCAAACGAATCATATTAGAGTATATTATCTCCAGAATGCAAGAGAAGGAAGAAATTGAGCAGTCACAATACGTCAATTGTATGTAACACATATGTCTCTTGGAAATTCCCAAAAGGTTCCAACCCCAACGAAGGAACGCTACATGAGGTCATGAGTCAACTGACCTGACCCTTGAAATGTCGTGGGGTCGATAATTCTGCCACACATGTTCTTCATCCACCCATACCATACCATACCATGATAATATCTCTAGCCCATAAATTCATTTTTTTCAATAAATAAATAAATAAATAAATAATATCGCCAGACTTTGTAGACGAGTAATCACCATACAAAAGTAGAAGGATTATAGATAGGAGGATTTTCGTACGACAAGTGGGCAGGCAGGCAGGCAGGGCATGATGGCCAGGAAAAAGAAAGGGGGAGTGTGGGAATGGTCAAATGTGGAACATGTTATTATGTACTCTCCAAGCCCCTTATATATAAGATATTTTAAATTAAATTATGAGATTTCAAAAAAATAATTAAAGTTAGTTAAAAGGCATAAATATATAAAAAATGTAATTATTTGTCTACAAGTATCCCTATTTATAAACGAGACAGAGAGAGAGAGTAATGATGGAAAAAAAAGAAAAAGAAAAAGTATATATGTACAATAAATGATGTGAGAGGATGATGACAAAATAGAAAAAAAAATTATTAAAGACATAGAGTTAAATGATATTTTATAAGAAAGAACATGCGTATATAAATAAAAATATCTTTTATATATACAAGGACAGGGGGAATAATTATGATGGAGGAAATTGTGGAGGTAGAAATCCGAGGTTTAAAAATCATGTATTTATTTGAGGAAATGACATTTAAATACTATTTGAATTTTCAAAACTCAAAAAGGTCTGCTAACATTTTAAAAAAACATTAAGGTACTGTGATCAAATTGAGTTTTTTAAATTTAGTGATATGAAAAGTAATATACAAATTAGCGAATTTTATTACTATTCTTGCAAATTGCATTAATCAACTTGCGAAAAATCCCCCCTCTCCTCTGTTTTTCAAATATGGTGATGTGAAAAGTAATTCACAAATTGGTGAATTACTTTACTATTCTTATAAATCCTATTACTCAACTTGCGAAAATCCCCTCTCTCCTCTGTAATGGGCAAATTTATCTCTCCTCTGTCACTATATCCCAGTCAGTGTCAGATGAACAGTGCTGTCAGAGGAAGAGAGAAAACCAGAGATAAAAAAAAACTAGCGAAATCCATTATTATTCTTACAAAATCCTGTTATTGTTCACATCAGAAAATTTAAAAAACCCAATTTAGTCAATAATATCTTAATATTTTTTAAAAATATTAACAGACTAATTTAAATTTTATAATTTTAAATAGTATTTAAATATCATTTTCTCTATTTACTTTTGCTCCCAAGAACAAAAGTAAAAAGAAATCCTTGTGTTTTTGGGTCTGCCATATTCACACGATTTCTGTGGACTCAGTCATGAATCCAAGTCACACTCACCGCCATTACATTATTATGTCATTTTGTCAATTTTGTCTGCCAGCATTTTGCCTCCATCCTTTCTTCACTTTGCTTTTTCTTTGTTTTTTAAAATATCCAAGTTCAAAAAAAAAAATTGGCGCGAATATGTATTGAAGTTTGAAATAACGATCTGAGTCTTTAAAAACAGTTTTTGAGTCATAATTTACTATATGTAAAAGGTAAATTTTATTTCAATAGATTAGGGTGATCAAACAAAATTATCAAAAGTGTATTAAAAACAGCTTTATGTCAGAATCAGTGTTTGTTTTTCCTCATTGACTTTTTTATACGTGGCAGTTGGGGTATCTTGAATTTCACTGACCGCTCTGACGTGCCAAATCTGCAGGGAATAAAAAATAAAATCATGAAAATAAACCATAGAGGAGGTTTCTATCTGTAAATGGAGGTCCTCGGGCAGATGTGATACTAATATAATAACGGAGGCCTTCACGAATCACGTCTCTCTCTTGAAATCAAATCTTTTATATCTTTCTCTTCTTCGTCGTCACGGAGGGGAACTTGGCAGTCCGGCTTATTTACTTTTCTCCGTACTTTTCCGTGCAGAGATCACAAGCAGCATTTTAGCTTCCGAAGCTACGAGATCTTCATCTGTGAACTCACGAGATTTTGCCTTTTTCTATCCTCTTGAACCAGAAAGACTCACTTTCAGTGATTTTGATTACGAGACTTAACTACTTTCTGGGCCAGCTTGGTCGAATTGACTGGTTCAGAGAGTACGAAATAGAGCTACTCAGTGAAGAGTGAGATAAATAGTGGGAGATGGCGACTCGGAACCTTGAGAAAATGGCTTCAATTGATGCTCAATTGAGGTTACTGGTACCTGGGAAGGTGTCCGATGATGACAAGTTGGTCGAGTACGATGCTTTGTTGCTGGATCGCTTCCTTGATATTCTTCAGGATTTACACGGCGAAGACATTAGAGAAACGGTACTGTCATTTCCACTCCTTGTCTCTCGTAGTGGTAATTCTTTCTAGCTTAGTTTTGGGGTCTTGCATACAGATCCTGTTCTTTTGCTCAATTTAACAGATTTCGCTCCCATTTCTTTTTTGACGTTATGTACTCTCTTGGTCTTGGAACATGCCCTTGTGACAAGAAACTATGCATCGAAGCCCCTATTTCAGATGCATTATATTCCATGAACTGTGTGTTTGAGCGTGCATACTGAAATGGGCTAACTTTCTGAACTTTTTATGAATGGATTTGATATGGATTAGGTTCAAGAGTGTTATGAGAGGTCAGCTGAGTACGAAGGGAAGCATGACACTCACAGGTTGGAGGAACTTGGGAATATGCTAACTGGACTTGATGCTGGGGACTCCATTGTTGTTGCCAAATCATTTTCTCACATGCTTAATCTGGCCAATTTGGCAGAGGAGGTTCAGATTGCGTACAGAAGAAGGATCAAGTTGTTGAAGAAGGGCGATTTTGCGGATGAGAACTCTGCTATCACTGAATCAGACATTGAAGAGACCATCAAGAGGCTTGTGACCCAACTGAACAAGACCCCAGAGCAAGTCTTTGATGCTTTGAAGAGCCAGACTGTTGATTTGGTCTTTACTGCTCACCCTACCCAGTCTGTTCGTAGATCTTTGCTCCAAAAGCATGGAAGGTTCGTCTATCTCTCATTTTGATCCATAATTATGAGTGGCCATTGGAGTAGTTATGGAGGCCCGTTGTTTTTGAGTCTATCAGTTAGTATTAAAAGGAGGAAGTAGCGAATGGACATTTTGTTACTTGAAAGAACACTGTCTTTATATTGTTCCCCAAAGGTTGAACGTCTAATTTTAATTCTTCATAGGAAAAATGAATTGCAATGACAAAATATAGTAATATGCAGAATGCACACACGACAAATCCATAATTTCTAGAATTGCGGCTATTTCTGCGCAGAACTGCAGAAGTATAATTATTAATCTGGTCGCGATCATTGTTTTTTATTTCAGGATAAGGGATTGTTTGACTCAGTTATATGCTAAAGACATAACACCTGATGATAAGCAGGAACTTGACGAGGCTTTACAAAGAGAGGTGCGTAACTAGCAACTGTTGAATATTGTTTTCTAGCATAGATCAGTGCCGAACCCACATAATTCTTCAGTTTGTTTGCAATGACTAATTGTCTTCCTTTTCTTATGGGTATACAGATTCAAGCTGCATTTCGGACAGATGAAATTCGAAGGACTCCTCCTACCCCACAAGATGAGATGAGGGCAGGAATGAGCTACTTCCATGAGACAATTTGGAAGGGTGTACCAAAGTTTCTGCGCCGGGTTGACACAGCTTTGAAGAACATCGGAATAAATGAACGTGTCCCATATAATGCTCCTGTCATTCAATTCTCTTCTTGGATGGGAGGGGATCGTGATGGTATATTCCTTCTTCCTTGTTATTCAATTAACATAGCAATTCTCTTTATTAACCTTCTTAACTATTCTTTGCATGTAATGATGCGATATAAGTTCAAAATATCTGATTCTTAATGTTTTCTTCATCCATTATGTCTCTTGCATGCCGTTTTAGACTGATTTTTATTGAACCCCTTTATCTAATGTGTATTATAGGGAACCCCAGAGTAACACCTGAGGTTACAAGGGACGTGTGCTTATTGGCCAGAATGATGGTTTCTAATTTATATTTCTCTCAAATTGAGGATCTCATGTTTGAGGTATCCGTACACTGTTCTCTCTTGCTTATACTTGTTATGCTCATAATTTGCAAGACGGTCATTATTCTCTTACATTTCACATCATGTTTCAGTTGTCCATGTGGCGGTGCAATGATGAGCTTCGTGTTCGCGCTGATCAACTCCATGCATCATCTAAGAGAGATGCTAAACATTATATTGGTATAGAGCTTTGGAACCATTGATATCTCTATTGAAAATTAAATTTCAATTGGCCTTGAATATTAACAAAATCAATGCTTCATTGCCTGCTGCAGAGTTTTGGAAACAAGTTCCTCCAAATGAGCCGTATCGTGTTATTCTGGGTGATGTGAGGGACAAGCTATACAATACGCGTGAACGTGCCCGCCACTTATTAGCCCATGGAAACTCTGACATCCCTGAAGAGACAAGCTTCACAAATGTTGACCAGGTACTGTCCTCTGACATCGGCTGCAACCATCTGACATCCTAAAGAGACAACCTTTACAAGCATTTTCTGATTCTCATATCCTTCCAGTTTTTCATCAAAGAAATACATTTCTTAGACATATGAACCATGATTTATTGTTCAATTGTACTTGCTTTTCTTGACTTTGGATTTGTATAACAAGGAAATGATGGCAATTTGTTGCAGTTCCTGGAGCCTTTGGAGCTCTGCTATAGGTCACTCTGTGCTTGTGGTGACCGTGCGATTGCTGATGGAAGCCTCCTTGATTTCCTGAGGCAAGTTTCTACATTTGGACTCTCACTTGTAAGACTTGACATCCGTCAAGAATCAGACAGGCACACTGATGTCATGAATGCAATCACGCAACATTTGGAGATTGGATCTTACCGAGAATGGTCTGAGGAACGCAGGCAAGAATGGCTCTTGTCTGAACTCAGTGGCAAGCGCCCCCTCTTTGGCCCTGACCTTCCCAAGACTGAAGAAATTGCCGATGTTTTAGAAACCTTCCATGTCATTTCAGAGCTTCCCTCAGACAGCTTCGGAGCCTACATCATCTCAATGGCAACAGCACCATCTGATGTCCTTGCCGTAGAGCTTCTCCAGCGTGAATGCCATGTGAAAGAGCCATTAAGAGTTGTCCCTTTGTTTGAAAAGCTCGGTGATCTTGAAGGTGCACCAGCTGCAGTAGCTCGCCTGTTCTCTATTGACTGGTACAGAAACAGGATCAACGGAAAGCAAGAAGTTATGATTGGATACTCAGATTCAGGAAAAGATGCTGGACGCCTTTCAGCAGCTTGGGCTCTGTACAAAGCTCAAGAGGAGCTCATAAAGGTTGCCAAGGAGTTTGGTGTGAAGCTTACAATGTTCCATGGAAGAGGAGGGACTGTTGGCAGAGGAGGAGGTCCTACTCACCTTGCTATATTGTCTCAGCCCCCAGAGACAATTCATGGGTCCCTTCGTGTGACTGTCCAAGGTGAAGTTATTGAACAGTCTTTTGGGGAGGAGCACTTGTGCTTCAGGACACTTCAGCGCTTCACTGCTGCAACACTTGAGCATGGAATGCACCCTCCTGTGTCGCCTAAACCAGAATGGCGTGCTCTCATGGATGAGATGGCTGTCATTGCCACGAAGGAGTATCGTTCCATTGTTTTCCAGGAACCCCGCTTTGTTGAATACTTCAGAAGTGTAAGTATTATTTTAATTTATCTTAATTCTCCGGGTTTCCTGGGTCTAGCATTTTCTTGTTCTTATTGTAATAATGGAAAGTGCAGGCTACACCTGAGTTGGAGTATGGAAGAATGAACATTGGGAGTCGTCCATCAAAGAGAAAACCAAGTGGAGGGATTGAATCACTGCGAGCTATCCCTTGGATATTTGCATGGACACAGACAAGGTTTCATTTACCAGTGTGGCTTGGTTTTGGTGCAGCATTTAAGCATGCAATTGAGAAAGATCCTAGGAATCTTCAAATGCTTCAAGATATGTACAATCAGTGGCCATTCTTCAGAGTCACTCTTGACTTGGTTGAGATGGTCTTCGCCAAGGGAGACCCAGGAATTGCTGCACTTTATGATAAGCTCTTGGTCTCGGGAGAACTATTGTCATTTGGAGAGCGTCTGAGGGGTAAATATGAAGAAACCAAAAGTTTCCTCCTCCAGGTACTAATCTCTTTATCCATGACTTCTCTTACTAGATTATTCCTATATGATCTGCTTTATAAATATTCCCTGCACTTCCTGTGCCCTGATGCTGAGAAAAGAATTGAAGTGAATATGATGTTATCAGTGATGAACATTGATGGTGTGAATGTTGTTGTATTTTGTAGATTGCGGGGCATAAAGATATTCTTGAAGGGGACCCGTACCTGAAGCAAAGACTTCGTCTTCGTGATTCATACATCACAACCCTGAACGTGTTGCAGGCATACACATTGAAGAGAATACGTGATCCAGACTACCATGTGAAGTTGAGGCCACACTTATCGAAGGAGTATATGGAATCAAGCAAGCCAGCAGCTGAACTTGTCAAGCTTAACCCTAAGAGCGAGTATGCTCCTGGTCTTGAGGACACCCTTATTTTGACCATGAAGGGCATTGCTGCTGGCATGCAAAACACCGGCTAATCCCTGCATGTCTCTTCTTGTATTCTTGCCAAAAATTCCGTGTTGATGCGAAGGATATGTAACTTTAAATATTGTTACCTATTTGGATTGACATCCAAGTAACTATGCTACCACTCTCTATAGCTATATAATAAAGCCAGGCTTTGCTTTATACTTAACGCCCTTTTCCATTTCTATCTCTCTCAAATCTCGATCATTTCAAAGTTTTTGTTTGTTAATCATTGATCTTGAGACTTGTCATGGATTCGCTTTCAACCCTTGTAGATACTTTCTTATCACTGAAAGCTTAGTAATATGAACGATCTTTTAAAAAAAGAAAAATTCTAAAAGGGTAAGCACTCAAGATGTTGCATTACAAGAAAACTCCCATGCTATTGGGTTACAAAGCTGTTGACAATCTAAAATATGTATTAGTCCTGGATTAGAAACCAGCAGATGTTTTAACACTACCATGTGGAAAATGAGAGTAGACCGTGAGAAATTGTTCAGTATAATATTTTCAACTACAGTTCACAAACTAGGTAATAGGTAGTAGCCTTGGTCATTGAGCCAAATAGCTTTACAAGTTGCATCAAGAGGGACACGAGCGATTACAAAAGAAGCTCAAGCGTCTTTTTTTTTTTCAGCCCCCAATATCTAGGTCTTTTTCACAGGTACAGTAAACGTGTCCTCTATAGCTTGAACAAAAGTTGCAATCTTGTATGTGAAAAATCCCACTAGCATTGGTATCAATTCCAAGGGCATAGATCCGAATTCTGGAACAAGAATCCTGAAAATGAAAATGCCTTTGTCAGAGACAAAAACAAGGGTCTTATCAAGCCTTCTAGACACAGCAAATTGGTTTGATGAAAAAAATGAAGAGATATAAATTAATTGCTGATCATGAAGATTCAGCTTTCTCGTGGTGGAGCTCTCAACAGGTTTATCTAGAATTATCAAAAGGTCATCACAGAAAAACAAGAAACAGAAAAGGGATAATTCCTATGCTTGGTATCGTTAAATA
>JBAGKO010000009.1:796778-813292 GCA_037177275.1 Acacia concinna
ATAGCTTGTCAACCTCCTTTAGTCCAGCTTCTTCTCTTAATGAATCAGTTATCGTTACATCTGTTCAATTTTATGAGAAGTTGTTAGTAGGAAAGCGGATTTCCAATATAATTGATACCAATAAACGTGTAAGAAGGATTTGCATAAATATGGAACGACTACAAAATCAAGAAAATAAATTTATATTGGTATAAATTACAATTAAGAGCAAGAAAAAAAATACCTTTGTAGTTTTCGTTGCCATGTCTTATTTGCAATAAGCCAAGTCTTCACACAACACATCTTTTGTTTGCTCCCACACAAGTTCTGGCTGTGTCAACAAATGACTTAATAACATTGAGACAAAAAAATTTACACAGATATACTCTGCATGCCCAAAATAAAGCTTCTCTAATTGCATCCATAAATTCTCTGTCATCATCTAATAATCCAAGCACATAACATGCTTCTCTGAAGGTAGAGTGCACAACATTGTTCACTGTACTTATGTCATCATATTTTTTGGACCTCTAACCTTTGTTGACAATAATCTCAAGTAGTATAACTCACCTTGTGACGGAGTAGCATGTGCCATTCTACCAACTGTAAACCCTCTTTGATGTATCTTCCATATTCTCTTTGATCTAACAAATGTATAATAATTTGGAAACTCTGAGTATGTCAATGTTCTTGCGAATGGATCCTCTTCATTTTGAGCCATCTATGAAAGGAACATGGACACTCCTTAACTCTTTGACTTTGCACGAGACTTGTCATATCATCATAGTTAGAGTAAAAAATAGGTTGTTGTTGAGGTAAATGGAAGCTTAATCGTTCAACTGATGGTGACCTATGATGTATATCAAAAGAATGGATTCACCAAGCACCCTCACATGATGATATATACCTGCAATTGAGGTAATGAACAATTTCATCAAAACTATTTTCAGATGTACCTGAACCTGAGTTATTGTAAATGCTAGCAATCACACGATCGTGGCCCTTGCTTATATATTTGAATAGGTACTTGATTGCTCGAGATTGGTTTGTCTTCTCAACATTTAGATGACCTTGAAATAAACATAACAACTTGGGATTGTACGGAACAACGTATCTATTGTCTAGTGTAATCCCATTCCTCTCAACTGTTCTACCATCATTTCTTCACCGATAAGTTGGGTATCCATTCTTATAAATTGTTGTCATTGAATGAAATCTTTTAGGTAAATATTTACCACACCTACCATTTTTCATGCAAGCTGCATTAGGCTTGGAATGACCACATGGTCTGTGTATCATGTAATTCCTGACCATTTCATAAGCTCAAGATCTTGTTCAACATCAAAAATCTCAGCTGATATAATATTGTTGACATCTTCTGCATCTTCTGCAGTCCGTGGTTTTTCTGCATCTACAATCCACAAAATGATATGTGCATGTGTCAACCCCCTTTTTTAAACTCAATCATATAAACCTCTGGAAAATCGAATAAAAGATTAATTAGTAATTGATAAAACATAAACAAATGTGAAGTTTTTACTTTACAATGTGTGACAATTTGATAACACACAATTTTGTAGAGGTATATAAATTTAATTTAAATTATTTCCAACATTGATTTTTGATTAAAAAAGTAATGACATTGAACAATATGGGAATGGGGAAATAATGGAAGACAGTGAGCTTGTAATAAAATACTTAGAGATATGTAATTGACTCACTTGCTTTTATTGTGCCAAAAACTGTGGGAGTCTTCAAAATTTTCATCAATTGTTGTAGCTTCATGTTGAACATCCTACTCAATATCTCATGATGATTAGATGGTGATTTTTTTTTGTTACAGAAACGAACAATTTCAGGCTACGAAGGATTGCATGTAAATGTTAGAAATATGTCTGGTAACCAGTCCATGCACAAATAGCCATGGCATCTTGATAATTCAGAATCATATACATTGCACCTCCAGTGAATGATGACGGTAGTATCACTCTTTTGCTAGTTTGTGATGGGTCAGTTTCACCTCTCATTACAGCATCGGCTAAACCAGAGTATAGATCTACGCGCAATTCCTTTTGATGATGCCTTATGTACTCTAAGTGTTCGCTTTCAACCATTTCATATCCATTTACAATAAATTGTTGTAACAATCTCTTACCATGTAGTAATAATGACTGTTCAGACTTCCTTTTCATTAATCTAAACGCCATATACTCTTTACGTGTAAGAGTCTTTTGTTTCTTTGCTTTGGCCATAGAATTAAGGGAAAATGGCACCTAGGTCTCAAGGAACAAACATAATTATTAAAAAGTCCCACCAATTTTAGCCCTTTACCAAAAAGTTCCAAGGTAGAAAGTGAAAAATTAACAATTTAGTAGCTGGAATTAATAACTTAGTGGGCCCAATTTACAACTTTAACAGTGGGTTTTAACAACTTCGGTTTAACATTACTAAAAAGTCTTATCCCAATTTTATTTCTTACCAAAAAGTCTCAAGGTCACAAGAGAAAATTAACAACTTAACAGCTGGAATTAACAACTTAGTAGCTCCAATTTACAACTTTGACAACAGATTTTAACAACTCCATTCCAACATTTTAACAAATATCACCTGGGCGTTGTAACAACTGAGTAGCTGCAATTGACAACTCAGTAGCCCTAATTTACAACTTTGATAGAGGGTTTTAACAACTCTGTTCCGACATTTTAATAATTATCACATGGGTGTTGTTAAAAATGTTAGAACGGGGTTGTTAAAACCCGCTATTAAAGTAGTAAATTGGGCCTACTAAATTGTCAATTCCAATTGCTAAATTTGTTAATTTTCTCTTGGGGATCTAGGACTTTTTAATAATTATATTTATTGGTGAGATTTTTTAATAATTATGTTTGTTCCTTGGGGGACCTAAGAGTCAAGGGTTTTGATTCAGTGTATATATATAATCAGATAATCTATCATATGTATGTATGTATGTGTGTGTGTGTATTATATTTAGCTGAATATTTATATTTGTATGTGTATTTATTTCTATTAGTATGTATACATCTTTATCAGTTTTGAGATCAGAATTTATATTGGTTATGTATTAGTTAAGTTTGCAGGAGCATTATACCATGGATATAGATTTAACTCTGAGACTTGGTCTTGAATTTGGCAATTTAGAAGAAGCTTGGGAGTTTTGGAAAAGCATATGATAGAAGAACTAGTTTTAGTGTTCGAAAACAAAGCTTTAATAAGAGTAAAAAAGATAAGTCCTCATATACGCCTTATTTATATGTTTACTATAAAAAAGGGGTGAGAAAGTCAGACAGACAAGATGTGATAACTAAAAAGCCCAAGGATGAAACAAGAATATGTTACTGATTAAATCATATTTTTACATGATTTTTCTTACTATATCTAGACAATTAATCATAGTTTTTGGAGTTAATTGCATTTATTATGAGTGACTGTGATTAATTGTGCGAGCAATAAATTAAGCTTAAAAAGATTAAAAACATCTTATATTTCATGATTTACCTTAATTGGTTTATTTGTGGAAATAAAGGTATTACATATTTAGTTACTTTTCTTTTTAGATTAGGAAACTAGGTCAAAAAGAAAAGAAAAAAAAAGTATTAGATCCTATGTTTTGATGATTACTAAACTTAGATGGATTTGAAAAAGTGTTTCAATTGGGAAAAACTAAAGGAAAATTATTTAAGTAAGTGTACTTGAGTACTATCTATTTAGTATGAAAGAAATAAAACGATTTTGAACTTAGATAAAAACCTTGCTAATTTTCCAGCCTTGAAGGTAGCCAGCCTTGTCATAACACGGCAAGGTTATAAAGAAAACCTTTTAAGTTGGCTAAAATGTGTCACAACCTCGAGGATACGGATCTTGGGCCACAACAGCCAGGTTTGGCTCCAACTTTGCAGTGAGTGTAAGGCTGAACTAAAACTTTGCTGGCTGGCTGAAAGGTGTCACAACCTCGAGGGTTATGAGTAACCTCGAGAAAATTGGTCCTTGGTCATAACAGTAAGGTTTGTAAGGAACCTTGCCTTGGTAGCAAGAGTGGACCAGAACCTTGTCATTTGGCCAAGTGTGACCCCACCCTCAAGGATGAGTGCCAGCCTCGAGGTCACGGGTCCCTACAAGGTTAAGTGCACAACCTTTCCGGTAATGCAAGGTTACTTTGCATGTGCTATCGGATTGATGAAGTCGCGACCAACACCTTTTGTAGTTGCGATCTGGATCTCATTATTTTGCATGTGATCTCGGGTTGATTAAGTTGCGACCTGAATCTTTTGTAGTCGTGACTTGGATTTCACAACCTTACTATTAATGCAAGGCTACATTGAATCTTGGTTGACTATTTCATAACCTGGCAAGATTATGTTACCTTGAGGGAGGCGTTTGACCTCTAGGTTATGACTATGTATGGCAACCTTGCAAGTTAACTTCAAAACCTGCTAGTCTATTTCAAAACCTTGTAAGGGTATGCAACCTCGAGGGTGTTAAGTATTTTCACGCATGCTCTGAGTTATCTTTACTTTTAAAGTCCGAAACCTTAAGGTTTGATTTCTAACCTCAAGGGAGCAAGCAATTCATGTTCTAGGCTTTTCAAAGATCAACCTTAAGTACATTTTCTATCCTCAAGGGTACTTCTCTATGTTGCTTATTTCCTCAAGGTTAAGGCTTAACCTCAAGGTAATCATAACTTGTAAAATTCTCGATGATACATCTTCAAATCTTTCATGTGTTAATTTGTGATTAAATTCTCTAGTTTATGGATTTCTAAAGGATTACCTCGAAGAAGACTTCGAACCTCAAGGAAATTTCAAAAGTCAGTTTTCCAGACAAACAGAGTATCGTAGCGTAAACATTTTAATAATTCTAGAATTCATTTTATTGATACCCACTTGCTTCTAACATTTGCTGATTATCTATATTATATCTAAGAACATGTTATGAATCATTTGGAGTAGTTTTAAACACAAATCAACCAAAGAGATGAATGTGTTAGACGCATTAAATGCTCTTTACCAAATATGGTTAAAGTCTTCACCTACCTTCCTTCAACAACCTCAACGGATATATTTATGACCATGAAGGAAAATTCTTTGTGCCTCAATGGAAACTACCTAGAGGAATGATGGAATGTCAACGGCTATGAGCTGAACTCCAATGGATACATCAACGAGCACAAATTCCTCGGACTATAAATATGAGACTATTAATGACTGGTAACAATTAACGAATGAGCTATCAATATGAGTCATAAATTCTTCTAGTGCGTTGCATTTATTTCTATCATTAATTCTTACTGTGCTTCATTGATTATTATTCAACTCTTTTGAGAGAGTATTTATTGTCATCCACAATATCTTTGTGAGTTACTCAAAGTTGGGATACTTTGAGTGGACACTTGGATTATATTTTGTAAGGGGGAGCGATATCTTAAAGAGTCAATCGAGTCTGTACTGAGGCGTCAAGAGCCTGTTGTAATCTTGGAGAATAGTGGAACTCAGTGGTGACTGAGAACTAGACGTAGGTCGTGAGTTTGACCGAACCAGTATAAGTGATTGTGTATTTGAGTTTCCATGAAAAATTTTATACACCCAATTCACCCATCTCTTGGGTGATACACTTGCTCTTACAAAAAGGAAAGAAAAAAAGGGGTGAAACGGTTGTGGAGGAATGCGGCAGAAAAAGCTATATATATATGCACACAAGAAGACACACATATACAAGCACAATGCTGCAAATTGAAAAAGGGAGGCGTACAAGGAGAGATGAGGAGGAGACCACCACCGTCGTCGCCGCCGAAATCGTCGTTTCATCATCACCATCGCACCTCAGTCAATTTCTTTTCTCCTCTTATCTCATTCCATAGTCTTGTCCTTTCATTCCAGTCGATCTCTTCATCTACAATGACTACGTTTTTTCATTCTTTAGTGATAGAAAGGAGCTTCATGCGTGGCTAAGCTTCCAACTCTTGAGTTCTAGAGCTTCAATGGGGAGTTTTTCTTAATCTTATTTCCTTTATGAATTTCCTATTGTTATTGTAATTCCTAGATAAGACCAAAGGTAGTTTCAGTAGGATTTTGTTGTGAGTTATTTGAACTCCATAATGTTGAATTAAGATTGTTTATTTTGTGATTGTATTTAGATTATTGCAATTGGATGATTCTTAATTATTTATTTCCTATTAATTCATTGAGACTACACTTGCTAAGTGATTACTAGTTTATGTAGTTAATATGGGTTAATTTAAGTATCGCGATTGTGCATTCATATTAGAGGAAGCAATTGCATTAATTTAATCTATTTCACACATCAAGTGATTCTTTAATAATATTTCTAAGCAATAGCTATGAATGCGATTGTAAGAGTAATTATTCATTAGGAATGTTAGACCCAAAGTGATTACTTGGGGTTCTTAATTAAGACTTGATGAATTTTAACTGCTATATTATTAATGAACTATGAAAGCCATTGAACCAATTTCTTAAGAAATTCATTTAATTCATATTCCATTCCATTTTTATTTGGAAAAATACCAAAAATAGTAGCTTTAGGATTTTAATTAAATTGCATTATTCTTTTAATTATTATTTTGAAAACCCTAAAACTAATTTTCTCTTATTTTTAATGCATTTGCATGACATTTAGATTGCTTAGGAATCAATAAAAGGCTCCTCGAGAAGAGAGAACGATTCTAGGTTTGCCTATATACAATCCTTAGTTAAATTTTGATTATGGACCCCAAGGCTAATGAGAAAAAGCCCTCATCAATTGCAATGTTAGAATCAAAGTTAAACAAGTAGATAGAAAGTACAATATCAATGAAGTTTTCTTGGATCATAATCATCCTTTTCAACCTCTTGAAGCTGTTCACTTGTTTGCATCCTTTCGAGAACTAACATTAGCTCAATGTTATGATGAACTAGAAAATGTTGAAAAAGCCGGAATTAGTAAAAAATTAGCATTCAACTTGCAAAGCCAATATCCAGGAGATCGAACCAATGTGGGATTTATAAGAACTTATATAAAAAATTATCTCAACTCAAGAAGGCATCGAGCAATGAAATACGGTGATGCTGGATGTATATTTTAGTACTTTGAGAAACAATTGGCAGAAAATCTATCATTTTTTCATGCTCACCAAATGGACTTAGATGAGCAAGTGACAAATGTATTCTAGACTGATGCACATATGTTAGTCGGTTATGCTTTGCTTTGGAGAAGTTTTTTCTCTTGATACAACTCATTGTACGAATTATAATCATAGACCTCTTGGATTTTTTTTGACTTCAACCATTACAAAGGAGGGGTGATATTTGGAGTTGCATTTTTACATAATGAGACTGTTGAGAGTTTTAAACGGCTCTTTGAGACTTTTTTGTATGCACAAAATGCAAGGCTGCTCACTATTTTTACTGACCAAGATGCTACTATGTCACGGGCATTACAAGAAGTCATGCCAGATGTAATGCATGCCTTGTATACTTGGCATATTTCAAGGAATGCAATGAAACACCTTCCACATTCAATGGTTAGTGATTTTAACCATTATATGTATAATTGTCGGGATGAACTCGAGTTTGAAGAATGTTGGCAAGAATTATTATCAAAACAAGATATGACAAAAAACTCATGGTTGATATCTATGTACCAAATAAAAGAGAAATGGGTAGCATGCTATATGAAGAATTCAAGAACACTTTGTATAAGAAGCACTCAGATAAATGAAAGTGTCAACGCATCTGTCAAGGATTGCACCCATGTTAAATTAGATATCAATCGATTCTTCCAACAATTTGAACATGTTCTAGAGGATAAGCACTATAATAAATTGAAGAGTGATTTTGAGTCACTTGACAAGTTGCCAAGGTTGATATTGCAAAATTCAAGTATGCTTCATCAACTTTCTGATGCGCATACTCAACCCATTTTTTACTTGTTCTAGCATGGATGTGATCTACATTATGTTACATGTATAAAAAAGAGAAAAGAAAGAAGGGTCACCATAGACGAGAATGATGACGTTGTCGTGTTTGATCATGTGATTATCATGGATGGCAATAAAAGGGAGCATAGCTTGACATATGATCCTTCAACAAAGACAATCACTTGTAGTTGCAAAAAGTTTGAACGAGTGTGCATATTATGTTGTTATGCGTTAAGAGTATTAAATGAACGTGGTGTGAAATCACTCCCCAAAAACTATATAGTAAAGAGGTGGAAAGAGAAGCACGATGTGGTGTCATGTATGATATGAAGGATAAACAAATTGAAGTTGATCCTAAATTACAAAAATCAAATTGGTATAGAGAACTATGTCCTTTGCTTGTGAAATTAGATAATGATGCATCAGAAAGTTCAAAGGTATTCTCTCTTGTTAGTGAAGCAGTGTTTGATCTAAGTAAGAAAGCGGATGAACTTCATAAAAAATACATATCAAATGATAGAAATGGTGATGAGGATGGTGTGTGCAATCATGATGGAGGTAATGGTGGCGGCAAAGTTATTGGCTTTAAAAAGAGACATGATAGAAATATAAGTAAAACCATAAAAAGTTCCATTGAAATTAGTGGAAGAAGACGAGGACGATTGAATTTTACCTGACAGCAAATACGCATCATCTTGTCAAATTAGAATTCTTGCAGAGTGCCAAATTTAGCTTCCAAACCAATCTTAAGAAACGGTTAGGCCTAGAAAACCAATTAACACGTACTGAAATTGACCCTTTCCTTGCCGTGAGCACATCACAAAAATTGGAGGAATCGTACTTGGATATAGGTCCAAACAAAACTTCTTCCGACCCTGAATTTGCCATAAAAGATATTTCTTTTTTGTCCAATCGTAGAAGTTTGATTACATTTGTTAAAAAAATCCAGTTTCTGAGGAAATTCTGTTTAATCTTTTGACTGTATCATTACTGAAAAAGAAACTAATTAGCTGTGGACGAATTTGATTTGAATATTTGCATTTAATACGGATACAGAAATTAAGAAGAACCTTATAAGATCAATATTATTGACTTCAAGTATGTCTATCTGCACGACAAAATTGAATCATATGATCTAATACACTCTTTTAATAACAAACAAAATTGCATGTTAAGTATAGACATCAGTAATTTACCCTTGTCCTTATTCCATTTTCTTGACTTTCCTTTTATGCCTTTCAGCTCTCTGTTGCCACATATGCACATTTGTTTGCTATTTGCGTTATGCTTGTCTACATTTGTTACTAAACGACGTATAAAAATATTTTGAAAATTTAATCGATTTTAATGGAACCAAAAACCTATGTCCATTCTCTATCCTTATTATGGTCTTCTTTTGCAAAGAAAGCTTTCCAGGCTCCCTAAAGTAAAACAGTTTACTATATTTTGAAATCTTTTCAAGCTGTTAGCTCAATCCTAGTAGAAAAGCCAGAATTTTGTCACAACATCAATTAAGACATTAAAGCTTTCTTAGATTAATCACTTGGAGCTAAATAGCTTCACAGTTTACAGTTATTTTAAAGATGTAGATATGTCACAGTGTAGTAGAGAAAAAAATGAACATATGACACAGTCAATCAGTCATACCTGATACATTTCATTGTATTATATTTTATAGGTACACCATATATATACAACAATAATAAGACCAGTAACCGAGAAACAAGGAAAGAAGGATAGTCATGAGTCATGACTTTTACAAACTGCACGTGTGCATGTGTCAAAGTCAACATAGCGTTTTCATCTTACTGTAAATGATAAGGACTCAAACGGTGCAAATATATAAATCACCATTGATTAAGAATAGAAATTGAAAATTGAAATAGACGGTAGCATCTTGTTTGGCAATTAAGCAATAGGGTATGAAGCTTGCATTGCTATGCCACAGAGACCTTCTTTAGCACCCACGTTTTTTTTCATCCTGATGTATCCTTCTTCACCCCACTCTGTTCCCCATGAGTTCTTTACTAACCAATATTCATTGTCATCACTTACGCCATAGCCAATGGCAGTGACACCATGGTCTAACTCAGTGCCACAAGAACCTGTGAAAATGCCACTTGAGTAAAATTGAAAATCAGACCCACTTGCATCTATGGCCACTGAAATTGGTTGGTGAGCCACTGCTTTTTGCAGCGCTTGCTCATTATTGGCTGGAACATCCTCATACCCCTTAATGGTTACTACGTGATTGGCTTCTGCATTAGCATTGCACTTTCCACCAACACCCTTATAAGGGTAGTTGGCCTCAGAGGTTAGACCATGGTTTTGTATGATAAATTTGAAGGCATCATCCATTAGACCTCCTCCGCAACCCTGGTCTACACCCTTTATGTCACAATCTACCAACTCTTGCTCTGACAAGGAGATCAATTTGCCCATGCTCAACTTAGTGATTCCTTCAGTTGCTGCCACAGCAGAAAATGCCCAACAGCATCCTACAATTTGTAAGCAAAAAATAAAGTTAGATAGAACTTTAATCTTTATATGTTAGTGAACAATTATCATATAGTACTTACCACATTGGCCTTGGTTCTTGATGGGTGTCACAGCGCCTTGCTTTCTCCAGTCCATAGAGGAAGGCACATCAGTCACATTTTCATATTTGAAAGAGGGGGTCCTCTCAATTGAGGAACACATGTGACCTTTGAATCTATTTCTGGAAGCTGTGAATTCTTCATTAGTGAGGTCTGCAAATTGATTGATGCCTAGCTTGTAAGGCTTAGTTCCAGCACTGTTGGAGCTTTCAATGTACCCTACATTTTGCCTGAATATATTAAAACGCTTCTCCTTCTCCTGAGAGTCCTCATATACTTTGCCATAGCGAGCCATCCATTGTTCATGCTTCTCCTGCATTGAGGCTTCTTGAAGAGTGCGAGATGTGGCTTGAAATGCCAGCATTCCCAGAAAAAGAAAAGCCAATGAAAGGTGTTGAGATTTAATTTTCAAAGCCATGTTACTGTTACAATGGAAACAATGGCTTCAAATGGTGGTTTTGTTTTTGATGCTGTGGTGACCTCCCATGTTCTTGAAGTATATATAGCAAAATTTATTATGACTTGTAAACCGATCATGTTCTGAAATTTAATCACTAAAGAATATGAAAAGTATCCTTTCTCTTCGAAGTACCTGAAAAAATGTTATGAATGAGACAGCGGAGTAATATGTTAAAATGGAGGTCATTGAGAAATCTCTTTAAAAATAAAAAAGTATAATTTTATTAAAAATAATTTTCAAAGGGAACTCGTGGCTTCAGACTGATAGCAACGAATACAAACATGGTATTCAGAAACGTATACGTTACGCGTGAAAGACTAAATTATGTTTACTGTATATTTATATAGTTGGCTATTTAGTTTTTCCTTGTGCTCTTTGGATGGAACGGAAAGTTGTCTTCTAACTTTGTTATTATAAAAGCAGAGAACTGAAATTGTTACTAAGAGTCTGTTTGGATGTAATTTATTTTAAGTAACTTATTTTTTTGATAGGTTTATTAGAAGTAATTTCAAAAAAATAAGTGACTTATCAGAAGTTGTTATATTTGGATATGGAAATTACTTTTTTTTTTATGAAATATGTTTGGATGATAAGTAAAAAAGTGACTTATGATGAAATTTTTAAAAGATTTTTTTTGTGTGTTTAAAATAAGTAAGAGATGTGTAACATCCCAAATTTTTATTCACCAAATTCCTTAAGTATATGACAAGATAAAGGGAATAAAATGATGGATTTTGGTGTAAGAATCATAGCTAAAGTAAGTTTGGGTTAATTTCTGGAATGAGACAACGTCAGTCTTATTGTACGTCAGTTTATCTTAGGCAAATGATGCCTAAAAATAATGAAACTTTTCAATCTAAAACTAGACATGTCAAACTTTAATTTGATATGTTATTTGGATGATTTGGATGCATATGTTAAGAGATATGAATTTTTGAAGTTTGCTCAGTAAAATTCGTTAGTTTTTGGAGCAGTGTTAAAAAAAATGAAATTATTGGGAATTTTCTTATTCCAATTGAACCAAGAATTATTTTTCCCTAAAACTAAACTTAATAAGAGACGCTTGAACTTTAGAATCACCTCAATTGAATATTTGTACAATTAGATATGAATTTACAAAGTTGGGTGAAAATTCTTTCCATAAATCCGAATTTTAAAAATATAATGGTATAGTTGTAATTTGTGGCCCAACTAAGGATAAAGATGGAAATAATGTATAAGAAAAATTGGGAAGTACCCATGAATTATTTAGAGACTAATGACAGTCAATTTAGTATTTTTTGAGACAGTTAATATATCAATTCTGTAGAAAATTCAACTAAATAATTCTTTTATCCCTTCTCTCTCTTCCCCCTCCTTGCCGCTATCTGACACTACAAAAAGCTGATCCAATGAGCTCAACTTAATGCTACTTTTGGTGAGCATCAATTTATTTTTTAAGCTACATCCAAACACTTAACTTGATATAAGTTACTCATATTTGTGATGTGATGCTAAATAAATCCTAAAAGCTGACATCCAAACAAACCCTAAATCAGATTACTTAAATACATGTATCATATTTTGCGAAGTGAACTGTATATAACAATTGAGATGATCTTGTAATAATGCCACTTCTTGTTGTCACTGTCAACCTTCTTAATCATCGTCATGGCCTTGTAAACCTAAGTTTCTAACAAGTTAGAATTGTTCATTTAAATTAAATATTAAATAATAATAGTTACCTTACATTTATACATTAAGATAATATGAAGGACGGTAATTATAGTAAAACTAAGATTATTGTAATTTTTATAGTTCAACTTACATACTAATAGAGAGTGACTTTTCAATTTATGTTTGAGGTATATCAATTCATGAACTATTGAGCACTGAATTTGAAGATCTATTGACCTTTGTCTTTCATGGCAACTCCATATGCCTATAAGCTTTGGTCTTAATCACATCATTCTTTCTTTTACGTTAGAAAGCTGCTCTGTGCTTTGTGATTTTGTGTAATAATTGCAATATTAGTTCACAGTTCCTGCATTATTTTGGTTTACGAGAGTTTATATATATATATACACCAAGCAAGCAAAGTTGAACCATCAAATTAAGCATCTTTCTTGTATTTCAACTAGCACTGCAATTGAAAATATCCATGGCTTGCAGAAATCCAGTCCGCTGTGTGACATTGGCTTTGATCTTCATCTTGGGATTGTGGACAAACCAAGCCACATGTCGTAGTCTACAAGGTGCTTCAATGTATGAGAGGTACGGGCAATGGATGGCTCAATATGGTAGAGTGTACAAGGACTCTATTGAGAAGCAGACACGTTACAAGATATTCAAGCAAAATGTGGAAAGAATAGAAGCCTTTAACAATGCTGCAAATCAACCTTACAAGCTCGGCATCAATAAATTTGCAGATATCACAAATGAAGAGTTCAAAGCATCCAGGAAACAGGTTCAAGGGCCACATGTGCTCCTCAACCACCAAAACTACCACTTTTAAGTATGAAAATGTGACTGTGGTTCCTCCTTCTCTGGATTGGAGAGTGAAAGGAGCTGTAACTCCCATCAAGGACCAAGGATTTTGTGGTTAAGTCCTTAATAACTCCTTTAAACTCACTTCATACACCTACTACACCTAAAATTCTATTTGTTGACTCACTATGTTTTTTTTTTAATCTGAACTCTAGGATGTTGCTGGGCGTTTTCTGCTGTAGCAGCAATGGAAGGAATCACTAAGTTGAGTACAGGAAAGTTAGTGTCTTTATCAGAACAAGAATTGGTTGATTGTGACACAAAGGGCGTGGACCAAGGCTGTGAAGGAGGTCTAATGGACGATGCTTTCAAGTTCATCATGAAAAACCATGGCCTCACAACAGAAGACAACTACCCCTATTTAGGTACTAATTCAACTTGTGACGCAAAAGAAGCAGCCAACCATGCAGCTAGCATTAAAGAGTATGAGGATGTGCCGGCAAATAGCGAGGAGGCACTACTCAAAGCCGTGGCCAATCAACCAATTTCAGTAGCTATTGATGCTAACAGTCTGGTTTTTCAGTTTTACGCAAGTGGTGTATTCACTGGACCGTGTGATACCAACTTCGATCATGGTGTTACAATTGTAGGTTATGGAGTGAGTGATGGTGGGCTCAAATATTGGTTGGTGAAAAATTCATGGGGAGAACAGTGGGGCGAACAAGGCTATATTAGAATGCAGAGAGATGTGTCTGCTAAAGAAGGACTTTGTGGTATAGCTATGGAAGCTTCTTATCCCATTGCATAATATATATTGTTGACCTTGGATAATACCAACTATATATTCCCTAAACTAAGGACACTTTTATACATACACATGTCTTTCAGTTGTTATACCTTGTATAAATGATTATACATCAATTGGTGTAATATATAATTGTCAAATACTGTACAAAGGAAGATCACTCATGGTTATGAGTTGTGACACACATATATATACATAGAAACTTCCCTATTTCTCTGCGTTGAGCTAGTGAACTGAAGAAAAAGTTTAATTTCATACATAACAAGAGTTATTGGAAAGCCAAAATTAAGTAAGAAGACATTACTGATTTGATGTCTATGAACTGCAACAATATATTAACCACCTATGCTGACACATTTTAAAATTCATTTTACATGGATTGGAACTATATGTGCATGTCTTTTTTCTTGTCTAAGATTTCAGAACTGTTATGAAAAGAACAGCTTATAGTGAAATTTCATCATATATAGGCTAAGATAATGAACCTTAAAAAAAAACAATCTTCCTTTATTCAACAGTCTCTTCTGAAAAAGTATTACATGGATCTTCCTATGTTTGAAATATGCATGTACTGTATGTTTACTAATTGATAAGAGAGATGGTTAAAATGTTTAACTGACAGAAAAGAGTGATAATTCTTCAATAGAATAGAATATTTACTCACTGCATATTAATAAAGCTTTTTTTATAGTTAAAGTTTGGTTCAACCTGTGGCAAACACTTTAACTAGAAATGCTTAGTTAGTATCAAGTAATGGAATGAATTTTAGTGTTAGTGGGCGATCTGTAAATACCTCTGTAAGCGCTCTTTAAATCTAGAAGCATTGCTCTGGTCTGATAAGCCCTCGGGATCCAACTCACCTAAACTTTTCTATATCAAAAAAAAAAAAAAGAATGAATTTTAGTATTAAAAAATGAGTTCAGGATTCTGTGAAATATTTTGTAAATAAAAGTAAGACATTATAAATTTGTAATGTTTTTTTTTTAAGTTTTTTTTCCCAAATCTTTATTACAAAATGTTCAAACATAATGTCTAAAAAATTTAAATTTAAATCTCCACATGTCCTTCAGCTGAGACAGAGTAAGTGGAAGAGAAAAGTTAAAAAAGGAGTGGAACACTAAGGAATTTATAGTCTTCCAAACGTAAACGACTCTAATACTGTGTTCTCTAGACACGATTGTCTTCATATGTTGAAGGATAATTTGAAGTTAAGCTTGACACTTTCCTATAGTTCTAGAACCCTACCACTCTGTTCAGTTATGCTGGAATATTAAACCCTTTTTCCTATAAAACTAATTCATGTTCTGTGCTTTTAACAGTGATTTATCAGAGTCATTTTCATCTTCAAACCATTCTCTCAGGTACTCTGGAGAGAGGCAATTTTTAATTCTTTAGTTGTTAAATTATAGAACAAGTTAGTTTAAAAGTCATAAAAAATTTTGCTTTATATACATCTGCAACATTGGAGGTCATCACGGCATCTTTCTCACACTTGATTGAAACATTTAAGGCACTTGTTTCTACTGCCACAGAACATGAATTCCAAAATTCTAATTCAGCACCTTCCATTGGCTTTTCTTTTGCTGGCAATGTTAGCATTTCAAGCCACATCTCGCTCTCTCCAAGATGCCTCAATGCAGGAGAGGCATGAACAATGGATGGCTCGCTATGGAAAAGTATACGAGAACCCTCAGGACAAGGAGAAGCGTTTTAATATATTCAAGCAAAATGTGGAGTACATTGAAAGCTCCAATGATGCTGGAACCAAACCTTACAAGCTAGGCATCAATCAATTTGCAGACCTCACCAATGAAGAATTCAAAGCTTCTAGAAATAGATTGAAAGGTCATATGTGTCCCTCAATTGAGAGGACTCCCTCCTTCAAATATGGGAACGTGACTGATGTGCCTTCAACTGTGGATTGGAGAAAACAAGGTGCTGTGACACCCATCAAGAACCAAGGCCAATGTGGTAAGTACTATATAGTAATACTTAAAACTAACACATCAAGATTAAAGTTCCATCTAACTTTACTTTGCTCTTGCACATTTGTAGGATGTTGTTGGGCATTTTCTGCTGTGGCAGCAACAGAAGGAATCACTAAATTGAGTACCGGAAAATTGATCTCCTTGTCAGAGCAAGAGTTGGTAGATTGTGACACAAAGGGTGTTGACCAAGGTTGTGAAGGAGGTCTAATGGATGATGCCTTCAAATTTATCATACAAAACCATGGTCTAACCTCAGAGGCCAACTACCCTTACAAGGGTGTTGATG
>JBAGKO010000009.1:836556-872972 GCA_037177275.1 Acacia concinna
TTGAAATTTTTTTATAAACATATTGTAGTATTAATTAAATAACTTGAAGGCAAAAAAAATTAATTAAATAACTTAGTCGGAAGTTAAATGTAAACTAATGTAACATATAAGTATAAAAGTATGAAATGAGATGTAAGGGTAAAATAGTAAATATATTATTGCCACCTCTCCCCTCTCCTCTTAAATCAAACAAAAACTTCATTTCCCTCCAACAAACTAAACAATGTTACATGCCCTCCTTACCCTCCCCTCAAACCAAACACACCAAATAGAATCAACAAAAATATGGCAAGAGCGATTAGGAAGATAAATTCTGTTGAAGTCTAGAATGTCTCTACACCAAAATTTTTTGTTGTGTGGGATTCATACATACATACATATATATATATATATATGGGAGGGTATTCATCAATAAAAATAAATGAATATCAGGAATTTGGTTAATAAATTAAAGTGACTATTAATTATTGTGAAATAAAAGCGATTGGAAAAGGCGTATAGTATGTGGGCGAGGGATAAAACAAAGGAGCCTCAAAAGTGTAACAGGATAGGGGAATCAATCAAGAAGTGGCTTTTCCATGTTATGAGCATCGACAAAAAATAATGTTAAATCATCAATTGTCTTTAAAAAAACATGAGAGAGAGAGACACACACACATTCCCAGTAGATTGTATGAATGACTCCAAAACACAATTCAAGGATTGTGTGCGTTTCACACGTGGAAGAGACAGGAATCCAAACATATTCAATTAACTATTACTATTCTGAGATCTCAATAGATCCCCCCTAGCACCCTTTTGTTGTTTTGCATTGCCATATGAATCTCTCTCCATATATAATACAGAACATATGAAAAAGATAATAAAGATTCTCTTCCCAATGTGACACAAATCATCATCTGTCATTTACTCATCAGTCTTTTTTTAACCCACAAAGTCTCTGTGTCTCAGTGGGTAGTTGAGTGGAGTAATTAAATTCCCAAAAGCCTGTGCTTATCCTTGCACTGAATCATCATGGTCATGCCCAAACCCAATATTATTCTCTTCATTGCCTGTAGGGATTATTGTAAGGGCTCAAGTGAGAGATTAGATTTCATAACCTAAAAATTCAATAACAATTGAGAAGAGTGTAAGAACAAGTCACAATTTATGATAACGTGAGAACAGATTCTTTTTTGTTGACAACAGGTTCCAACTCCTCATCCATCATTGTGATTTTTTTTTGGTTTTGTTATTAAATCCCTTTCTTAAAATCAACATTTGCTTATTTGGCTTCGAAGGGAGAGCGCTAAATTTAAGCGACAATTTTCTGGAGTGGCTTGTCGGATGAATGTGAACCAGATTTGTTTGATTATATTGACCTTGATTTTGACCAACAATAAAGGCCGACACTTTGAGAAATATCAACATGGACCACTGTGTTTTATCGGTAAAAAAAATCTCACCACGAGCCGTTACCGCTTACAGCCCCGTTTTCACTGAATTGTTATTAGGCTGTCTGGTTTTGGTAGGGATGAATTGTCTTGAATTTGATGTTCCAATTTTTGTGCAACAGATTCATATTTTACCTACTACGTGGGCTGGGCATGCTATCTAAAACAAGGAAAAGAAATTGAGGATAAATTTGTTGTAAAGAATATTTCGAGACTGGAGGATTGAGATTTCATCTTGCACTCACGAGACGGCAATTAGGACTTCGAGTTACATTTACAACTATAATTTCAAACGAACGAGATGAAAGTTTTTAGCTATTTGAAACGGAGCATTTCTGAGTTCTGAGTTCTGACTCACCTCACCTAAACCGGAAATATTAGTAGTACTTTCCTGATACCTCTCTGACTCCCTCTGATTCTCCACTTACACTACATCTTTCAGTCCAGACCCATTATGGCAAGCAAGAACTCACTACCATTTCTTCATTAAATTCTTCTCTCAAGCACACGCTTTGCCTTTCTTCTTGTCATGGAGATCACAGAAAGTAGCAAAATAATGGAAGGTTTTGATTGGAGTTCAGGCATTTGTGGAAATTCCCCTCAGAAAAGTGGTAGCCACGGTTTCACAGTTAATTCTGGTGTTATAGAAAGTGGGTATGCTTCATCTTCTTCTCTGGTTTTCGATAACCAGTCAGGTGAGCTCGTGGATGCTTCTGTCAGAGAAAGAAACAAAGGCTTGCCCTCTGAGAGAAGCGTAGCTGCTTTGAAGAACCACAGTGAAGCAGAACGCAGGAGAAGAGCCAGGATCAATGCTCATCTTGATACTCTTCGCACAGTGATTCCAGGTGCTAACAAGGTCAGTTTCTTCAATTTTCTTTATAATCACTGAATTCCTGTTGGATTAAAATCTGAGTAATTGTTTTTTTTGTGGGATGATTATGAACCATAAGATGGACAAAGCATCATTACTTGCAGAGGTGATCACACATCTGAAAGAGCTAAAAGGGAATGCAGCAGAAGCTTGTGAAGGTTTGATGGTTCCAAAGGACAGTGACGAGATAAGGGTTGAAGAACAAGAGGGTGGCTCTAATGGTTTTCCTTATTCAATAAGGGCATCTCTGTGCTGTGAGTATAAACCTGGGCTATTGTCTGATATAAGACAGGCACTTGAAGCTCTTCATCTGATGATAATGGAGGCAGAAATCGCAACCTTGGGAGGGAGGATGAAGAATGTGTTTGTGATAATAAGCTGCAAAGAACACAACAACATTGAAGAAGATTATGAGTATAGGCAGTTTCTGGCTGGTTCTGTTCATCAAGTTCTCAAATCTGTGGTGGATAGATTCTCTGCTTCACAGGAGCTCCTAGGAATGACAAAGAGGAGGAGGAATTCTGTGTTCAATTCATCATCTCTGGGAGAATTCTGGTGATCTTGTTATGTACGTGGAAGGGAATTTTATAGCTTTGTCTTCATAAAAGCATGAGTTTGTGAGCAATTGATTGATTGAAGTGAAGATACTTGTGTCATGTGCCTTAGCTTACTGGTTACTGCCATGTAAAACTTGGATTATATATACTGAAATAATGACAAATCTTCCTCTTCTGCTCTCCTTGGCTCCAAACATGTCCTTTTTCAAGCTACATTGCAAATTTTTTTTTTTGGCCAACACATTGCAAATTTTCTATTGTTCCTGTTTTTTTTTAAAGAAAAAAAATATGAAGTCGAAAATCATTGACAAATTTACGTAAAGTAGTTTCATAATTAAAATTTTCAGTATTGATTTGTCAAGAAGTACAATATATTCGCTGGGTGATATTACAACATAATTTATTTAATAGGAATTTCTATTTTTCTAAATATATGATCACTTTTTCAGTTTTTAAATATTCATTTATTGTTATCATTATATCATACATAACTATACAAAAAAATCATATTGTTCCTGACATATAAATAGGGCGGTACATGTTAGATTTAATCTCATTGGTATTTTTTATTAATTTTTGTTAGATTTTTCCCATGAAACTAAGTATTCCCTCCGTTCCTATTTATAAGAGCTCGTTGATTTTACTTTAAAACATTAAAATTTGTCATGTTCTTCAAATTATATTGTTTGACTTATAAACTAATATATAATGTAATAAAACATAACATATGATATTATTAAGTAATGTAATTATCTTTTTTATTTTTTTTAAAATTTTCTAAAAAAATCAACAAAATTTTATAAATAAAAATGGAGGGAATACGCTACGATAGATGCTACCACAGACATATGGTACCAAAATAGTAAATATAAGCATATAACCCAATTGAGAAAAAGAAGGTTAAAAAAGACTAGAGAGAGAAAGTCTGACTTGGGATTTGTGCACTATGAGAGCAAGAAGTAGAGAGAGAGAGACTGGTCACCGATTGTTCCAAGCGAAGGGGCCAACCAGAAGTTGCCTCCTGATCGGGCCATTCTGAGCCTAGGCATTTCTAAGGAAACCTCTTCCCATACTCCAAGCACAATTGTGAGTAAGGATAGGATTTCTCAGGTGCCTGAGACCTCCTTCAATGAAAAGAATCTTTTAGAGGTAAACAAAGAAGGGGTCAGAGGAAAAGTGCCACGAGTAGAAGGGAGCTTCGATGGTAGCATGATATGTGTGCTGAGAGAAGAGGATTGGATGAGAGATGTTGGCGTAAATGAAAAGGAGACATTACAGAAAATGCAGAATAGCCCAGCGACTCCCTCAAAATTCTTTCATATAGAGATGCGTTGAAACCCCGGGACCAGACAGAAGGGATTAATGAGTTTGAAGATACGGGTGAGGACAACTGGGATGGAAGGCTATGGGTTAGTGATGAAACAGAGATGACTGTGGGGGTTACGGTTAAAGATACAGACTTGGGTTTGTCAATTGAATTCTCAGAACAAGAAAAGAAAAGGTTGGAAAAAAAGTGGGCTAAATCGCTGATTATTAAGTTGCTTGGTGGGTCCATATGATTTATGCAAATGCGTAAAAGAGTTCAGAGCATGTGGGGGAAGGCTGGAAGGATTGATTTATCTGATATAGGTAATGGCTATATGATGGGGGGCCTTGGCTGATCCAGAATCACTATCTCACAGTTCAGACTTAGAAACGCAATTTTTATGCATGGAATGAAAAATTTAGAGAGTGACCATCTGGGTTAGCTTACTAGGGTTACCAGGTGATTACTATGATAGGAAATTTTTCTATCATCTGGGTAATAAAATTGGAAATAAAAGCAATCAAGGTTGATGAGATGACTCTCCGCGGAGAAAGAACAATGTACGCTAGAATGTGTGTGGAAATAGATTTAAATGCACCCTTACTTCCTGCATACATGGTCGATTATAATATGCTAAAAGTCGAGTACGAAGGTCTGAATTTAATCTGTTTCTCTTGTGGAAAGTTTGGGCATAATGCTGAATATTGTCCCCAAAAGCGAGTGAATGTTGAAAATAATTCATTGAGTCTGCAGAAGGGAGAAGTGAAGGAAAATGCAGCGAATGAAGAGAAGAATGGGGAAGTATATGGGGAATGGATGGTTGTGCAGGACTTCAGAAGGCATCGCCGGCCAAATTTTTGTGAGGGTAAGAGACCAGAGATCCATCACCGGAATTCTGGTCTAGGGAAGCAACAGGGTTCCTTGAGATTTGCAGCACTTGATGTTGAAGAAGATAGGCCTGAGAAAGCTGGGAAGGATACTGACACAAGATTGCCTTTAAAGGAAATTTCAAATACTAAAATGCAGAAAGAAGGGAAGAATAAGTCGTTGGGCAAAACAAAAATGATGAATGAAGATAATGATGATGGGACACAAGGGAAGAAAGAGACGAAAAAAGGGGAAAATTAGAATAAAGGGGCTGTTGAAAGCAAAGAGAGAAGTCAACATGATGGAGACATGCAGGCTTTATGAGATGGGATGAAGAATGAGAAGGAAAAGGTAGGGGAGGCGGGAAAAGTCAAACAAAGTGGCCAAAGGAATGAGAAAATGGGCTGAAGGAACAAAGGGATGGGAATATGGAGAAAAGAATCTTTAACAAAAATAGAGAAATTATTTCAGACAATAGTAAGATGGGCCAGACTAAGGAAGAGAGTGGGCTTGTGGATAAAATCCTGGACCAAATGATTTTAAATCTATCTTCTTCAAACATGGACTTAGACAAAGGGGAACCTCCAAACCCAGATGATCCTTTGAACTTTATGGGCTTATTGGCGGTAGAACTAATGGAAGTGGAGGACAAAATGTGTGGTGAAATCCAGAAGGACTCGCGTGACTCCGTGGAACACAACAAGTGTTAACTTGGCTCCATCATAGTCTTTTACTTCCTTATTTATAATTTCTTAATGATTATAGTATGAAATGTGCGAGGGGTAGCCAGCAAGTCGTTTGGTTTAGCTCTTAAAAATCTGGTTAGGAAAGCCAAGCCCAAAATTGTGGTGTTGCTTGAAACTAGGTGCAGTGGTAGTGTAGCGCAAAATGTAATCAAGAGGATGGGATTCAGGTTCCAAATTCTTGAAGAGGCCAGGGGTCTTTCTGGAGGGATTTGGATTTTGTGGAATCTTGATGAAATTAAAATTAATGTGCTTACCCAACATTAACAGTTTATTCATTACCTTGTTAAGGGTGTGGGACAAATTCTGTGGTGTTTTACTGCTATTTATGGAAGCCTAAGAGAAATGGAAAGGAGAGCACTGTGGGAGGGTGTAAGAAACATAGCAGCTGGTATGACGTTACCATGGTTAATAGCCAGAGACTTCAATGATATCAAGTCAAAAGATGAGCAAAAAGGAGGTACAAAAGTCAATGCTAGGAAATGTACCAAGTTCCAGGAAAATATTGATCTATGTGAACTTATTGACTTAGGTTCAGAGAGACCAAGGTTCATGTGGAGAGGTCCAAGAAGTCAATTTGCAAGTAGACTCTATAAAAAGTTGGAACGCGGACTCTGTAATAGAATTTGGCGAAATATTTTTTGTGATGCATCAATTAAGGTAGGAGAGCGAGTACAATCAGACCATCATCCTCTGATAATTTATCTGGCTAAGCAACAAGTTGATCGGTGTAGAAAACCTTTCATATTTGAGGCAGCTTGGCTAAAACATAAAGATTTCAAATCATTTTTAGCTAAGAACTGGAGTTTTCAATCAGGGATTGAGATAGAGTTGAAATGCTTAAAAGAAAAGCTAGTTGATTGGAATATTCACGTATTTGGGCACACCAAAAGAAAGAAGAATGAGTTGACACGTAGGAGGATAAAAGGCATTCAAAAGGAATTCCAATATAATGATAACAGATTTTTAGAGCAGCTGGAATGGGAGCTAAATACTAAATTAATGGAGATTTTAGATCGAGAGGAGATATTGTGGTTCCAAAAGGCATGTACTACATGGCTGAATGATTGTTATAGGAACACTTCCTATTATCATACTAAAATAGCAATCAGAAGACGCAGGAATAGAGTTAACACTTTGAGAGATGATAATGGTAAGTGGATTGAAGGAGAGAGGGAGGTGGGTGAAGTGGTAAATCAGTTTTTTAAGAATTTATTTCAAGAAGAAGTTGAGGATAGAAGATGGATTCAGACAAAACATGTTTGGAATGAAGTGAACTAAGAAGAATGGAATGATATTGGAAGAGACATTTCTGCAGAAGAGATAAAAAGGGCAATGTTCAATATAGGAGGGTTGAAAGCCCCGGGGCCGAATGGGTTTCTTGCTATATTTTTTTCAAAGCAATTGGGAAATTGTTGGGGGAGAAGTAGTTAATTCGGTAAGGAATATGTGGCAAAATCCCGAAGTGATTTCAGAAATGAACTTTACATTAGTCACTCTGATTCCTAAATTCGATAACCCAGAAAAAGTGTCGCAAGTGAGACCAATTTCCCTTTGTAACGTCATTTATAAATGCCTGTCAAAGATCATAGTGGTACGTCTCAAGAGGCTTATGCCAAACCTTGTTTCTCCTTATCAAGTTAGCTTTGTCCTAGGAAGGAATATTCACGATAATATTATTGTTGTCAATAAAATGATACATTCAATGAGATGGAAGAGAGGGAAAAAAGGCTTTATGGCAATCAAAGTAGATCTCCAAAAAGCTTATGATAGGATAAGTTGGGATTTCATGGAAAAAATACTTCAAGAGTTGAAGTGCCCGGAGAAATTGATCAAGTTAATTATGAATTGTATCAAAACATCCTCAACAAGTATTCTGTGGAATGGAGAGAAGTTAGAGGAGTTCTGTACTACGAGAGGGCTCAGACAAGGGGACCCCCTATCCCCATATCTCTTTGTGCTTGGAATGGAAAAACACACCCATATGATTCGGATTTAGTGAGAGAGAAAAAATGGAAGGGAATGAGAGCGGGGAGGAAGGGTCCAATTGTATCCCATATGATGTTTGCTGATGACCTTGTTATTTTTGCAGAAGCTAATGTTAACCAAATAGAAATTATTTCTAAATGTTTGCAAGATTTTGGAGACGTTTCAGGACAAGCGGTGAGCTAAGAAAAGTCTCTGATTTATTTATCCTCAAATGTCAGTCCCCGTACCAGAAAGGAGATTTGTGCAAAGCGTAAGTTTCGACAAGTGCAAGAACTTGAAAGATATCTTAGGGCAAATATTTCGCAGCCAAGAAGAAAAAGAGATAAATATTCAGTAATAGTGGAAAGGGTGAAGAAGAGACTTAACGGGTGGCAAGCATCAGGTCTATCATTAGCAGGAAGGATGACGTTGGTGAAATCCGTAACTAGTGCTATGGTTTTGTATCCCATGCAGCATGACAGATTACCTTATAGAGTGATTGAAAGTGTCGAGAAGGATCAAAGACATTTTATTTGGGGGGAAACAATGAAGTAAAACGAAGACATGCGATTGCATGAGACAATTTATGTAAACCTAAGGTAGAGGGAGGGGTAGGAATTAAATCTTTAACACTTATGAATGATGCTTTCCTACTCAAGCTGCTCTGGAGAATGCAAGAAGAGCCAGCAAGTCTCTGGGTTCAAGTGCTGGAAGGTAAATATGGGAGGGGAGTTGTTCTACCAGGAAACTTGATTGCTAAAGGAAGTGATTCGAAATTATGGAAAGAATTGGTAAAGCTTCAAGGAATCTTTCAAGAGAATGTGTTAACTGAAAAAAGATGGTGGGAATCAGAAGTCAAAGATCTGGAAGCCCTCATCTAGTGGTGACTTTACAGTGGCAAGTACATATAAATGGATGCAAAAATCGAAGGACTTAACTAGCTGGAATAAGTGGAAATCAATGTGGAAGTTGCAAGTTCCAGAGAGAATCCGAGTTCATATGTGGATAATGTTGTATGGAAGGCTACCCACTTTGAAGATAACAAGTAAATGGGATGGTAACTTTGGGTTCTATAATTCCTGTCATTTGGAAAAGGAAACACAGTTACATGTAATGCAAGACTGTCCAATGGCTAAGCAGGTGTGGATAAAACTATTACCAAGGAAAGGTTGGTTCAGTTTCTTTTCGGCTAATTGGTCAAACTGGCTTCGGATCAACTTGTTACTATATGGGAAAATTACTGAAGATGGTTTTTGGCTTGAGGTGTTTGTCGTGGGATGCTGGTTATTATGACGATGGAGAAATGCAAGGCTACATGATGATAACTTCAGAGAGCCCTTTCAACCAGAAATTAGAATTAAAGAGTTTATGAGCTCTTATAAGGCAAAAGAGGTGGGAGAATTACTTAAAGCCCATATAGGAATAATAGAATATGTTGCCTGGAATCCACCAAAGCAAGGTTGGTGTAAATTAAATGTAGTTGGTGCGTGGAAGACTCATCATGCTGCTGGGTGTGTTGGAGTTATAAGGGGAGATGAAGGAGAGTGGTTAAAAGGTTTCTCTTTGGGTATCACTGTGAGTTTGCCGATACATGCGGAGGTTCATGCTCTGCTAGAAGGACTCAAGTTGGGCTGGAGGATGGGGTTTAGAAGAATTGAGGTTGAGTGCGACTCTCGCATTGTAGTAGATGTGGTTAATCTGAAGCAAAGCGTTAGGGGCTGTATGGCATTGTTAGATGAAATCCAGCAGTTATTTAAGGAGGAATGGCAGATATAAATTTGGCATGTTTACAGGGAAGGGAACCAAGCTGCTCACAAGTTGACTTCTATGTGTCTGCTGTTGCCACAGATGTACAGAGAGTGGAATACTCCACCAAAGGAGTTAGAGGCAATTTTGTTAGATGATCAGGAGGGACGATGTTTTCTTCAGAGAATAGATAAGTAGTTTCTGGGCGTTTGGCCCCTTTATATATAAAAAAAAAAAAAGAAAAGGAAAAGAGATTATACAAAAAAAAGAGGAAAAATACTGTAGCCCTCGCCAAGGGGACCCACCAGGTCAATTTATAATCGTGTATTCCTAAAGTATTCCAATCCTACGGTTCTTATTTCTCTGACGTAGAAGCGTTTTGGTGATGCGTCGTTTCTGCCTGAGAGAAGGAAGCTAAGACAGACCTTCGTTCTGTTGAGTCTTCTCTCTGTCGAAACAAACTCGCAACCTATCTCAACAAAATTCGATTCCTTCCGTCAAGACCTTCCTCTAATTTATCTGTTGTTCTACTTACTGCCTTCAAATCTGCAGTCTCTTTCTCCCCCCCCCTCCCTTCCGTCAATCATGGCACAGGAAGAGAATAAATCTGACATTCAGAAAATTGGAGGCGATAGCGAACAGATTGAGGAGGCCCTAGAACTTGTCCTCTTTCAAGTGTCTGAATGTTACGTTTATATAGTAAGTATAACCTCAGAGATCATCTTTGAAAACCGAAAGGATTGAGCAATATCTTGCAATTTCAAGCTTGCTCACGTGTTTGTTCAGAATTTAGTAGTGGCGAATTGGTCTAAGTGAAAGATTGTGATTGGTAAATGAAAATTAAATTTTCAATAAAATGAGAGTTCAAAGGATCAAGTTTGATTTATCAGCTCAGAATCAAAATCGGCATCATATCCCCATCGCCCTATCGTGTATTTTTGCGGAATTGATATGGTATTATTTAATGAAGCTTAATCCAATTCAATAAGTATGGTGGCTACACATTTTGAGATTTTTTTATTAAGTAATTTTACTGTCATATTGAGTTTTGGAGTATATGTAATGTCTAGCTGACGGTTACTTCAATGTATGCAGATTCCCCCCAGGAAGAGCGCAGCTTCTTACAGGTCTCTTCTTAACTTAATTCTGACTCCTGATCTGCTATGCTCGTGATCTGTTGGATATACCATTTATTTTGCATAACAAGTTCTACTTTCTAACGTGCTCTTGCCTTTTAAAAAAAAAGCCAAAATTTTCATCGTCCTGGAATTTTCTTCTAACGAGTGCTGTATTTCATTCGAGACATTTGTAAATGTTTTCTGGGAAGCAGTTGAGTGTAAACTGTTTATATTTTAGTGATCCAGTGCTAATTGAACAAGCACCCTATAGCCTATATATCAATGTATACTTGTGAAATTATTTCAGGGCCGATGAATGGGATGTGAACAAATGGGCATGGGAAGGGACTTTGAAAGTCATTAGCAAGGGAGAACTATGCATTATAAAACTTGAAGATAGAAACACAGGTGAGTTATATTTGAGCTGCTTTGATATGATCATACATTTAATCCCTCTTTCACTTTTCGTGTTTACTACATTTAAAATGTTTTATTTAATCAGGTGAGCTATATGCTCAGGCATTTTTAAGAAATGGAGAGTTGCATCCTGTGGAGCCTGTCATTGACAGCAGCAGGTATGCAAGACTGTTGTCATTTACGTTTAGTTGCAATCATGCCATTTTCTGCTTCTTGATGCTTAATACTTCAATTTTGCAGATATTTTGTTCTTCGCATAGAAGAGAACATAGGTGAGCCTGGTTTTTTAAAATTTTCTTTGCTTCTTTTTCTTCCTTGTATTGTGCAAGACCTGAGGAGGAAAGGATATCCTCTCAAAAGAAATAAAAGCAACACGAATGGGACAAAAAGGAGTTGTAAAGGTAAAAACAACATAATAACACAAGAAACCTTTGGATGATGTTTTTAAATTGAAGTCCAACAAACTAAAGCAGTATCATGTGCAATCATTTCAGTGATTTCCTTTTCCTCCCAGCTCAAAGTAGACGGGAAAATGATCATAATTAGTTATCAAAAATTTAACTTATTCTGTAGAAGTATGGTCCTAAGAAATGGTTTCTGGAAAGGATACTTGCTTGCGTATTTCTGAAAGAAGCTGCCCTATCTGACATTTTAAATAGAAGATGGAATTCCTTGTAAGAGGTAGTTTCCTGACATGTATTTGTTAGCATATTTCTGAAACATTCCTCAAAGCTGCCCCATCTGATACTTTACATTTAAGATATGACTTTTTTCTTTAGATCTAAGTTCAAAGAGGAGGAAGGCTTTTAGTTGTGTGACCCATAGTTCAGAGCTGCCCTTGCAGTATCCAAGTAACTTTTGTATTTTCTAAATATACTCTAGACAATCATGAAACTCATCAATGGTGCATCAACATGTTGACGTTATCTCAAGACTGTGAGTTCAAATATAAGCATCCGCTTTTGAGGCCTTTTGAAATAGTTGACATATGGATCGACAATGATCAATATTTCGAGATTCAGAAACCTGGCATCTTTGTATGTGTAATCTTCAAAATTCATTACAGGTAAGTGATTTAAGAACTGATAAGAATGTCAAAAGAACGAAATGTCTTAATTATTACTGTGAATTCTGTGGCCTGCATCCCGCAGGCAACAGACTGAGAGGCCTCTAACTTGATTAAGAATGGTCAACATAGTCATCTTTAATTAATATTGAATTCATCCATTATGGTCAGGATCTCCTTTTACCTTAGTATCTTGCAAATATAGTGGTCATAGTAGTTCTGTTGAAAATGCTCTGAACCGACTTTAGTTGTGTTTCATATATATTGATTCAATCTGTCATACATCCTTATTGTGAAATGCTACCCAAAATATCCAAGTGACACCAACATTTTATAACCATTGATCTCTCTCAAGATATCATTGTTGTTGACCTCTTAATTTCTTATTTTTAGCCCCTGCAACTTTGCCTTACAGAAGTGTACCTTTTCTCCTTTGGTAGAGTAGTTGAAAGATTTTGTGAGCCATGACTCCACAAAATCCAATTTTTCTTCCCACCTTTGAGTTTTATATTAATCTTCAAATTTGATCCTTACTAATTGGAAATCTTGCAGGTGGCCGTCTTCGGCATGCCTTCATTGGTCTAGGATTTCGAGAAAGAACAGAGGCTTATGACTTTCAAGCTGCCTTGCATGATCATATGAAGTATCCTTAACACATTTATAACTAACTGTTCTTGTCTATCTGATTCAGCTGGTATTTTTTCATGCATTTCCCCCTTAGTGGCATTGGAAATGAATACTGTACACTGCCTCTCATAAGAAGGAAAGCACTTATTTTCCTAAATTATTTTAAAGATATCTGAACAAGAAGAAAGAAGCAGAAGAGATGGAACAACATTTCCAGCATACTTCCTCAGTCGATTACAGTTTAAAGGAAGGAGAAACTCTCAAACTGCAAATTAAGGCGAATGTATTGGAATCTTCATCGTTTGGTTATTCATGTGCAAGCTTTCTTTATTTAGTATCATGATCAATATATGATCCTTTGGTGTTGTCTGCAGAAAAGTGGCCAGAGTGTAAAATCCAAGTTGCTTGAGCAGGGTCAGAGCAGTCCCTCCGAAGAAAAATGTGATACAAAAGAATCTAGACAACTTAGCATTAAGTTACCACCCCCACCACCTCCAGGATCTCCTACTACTGCCTTGCAGAAGTCTCCAACAAATTTCAGCCCTGAGATATCTCCTAGAGATGAGCCGCGTAAAATAGAGAAAGAAGACCAAGAACGTTTGAGTTATTCAGAAAATGAGAGCACGCAGGATGTACCGGATGATGATTTTGGCGACTTTCAAACAGCTGGTTAACCTTGCTTACCGCACTAACGTGTCTGTGTTCCAGCACTTTGACCATTATCTTGTACGTTTGGAATCTTTAATGGTTACAAGGAATGTGTAAAATTGAGGAATTGTGGTGTGGTCCATGACACAGAATATGATTGAGCTCAGATATTGAATATGCGTATCTTTTTTCTCGTATTCTTGTACAGCAAACAAAGTTTCCAAAAATCTACCAATACGCTTTGTCACGTTTTTTTGATGGAGTTGTTGGATTGGTCGTTTATTATGGTTGTGTTGAGTCGTTGCCTTGAATCGTTGAAGATAACTAAAAGCTAGATGACAAGACAAGCTGTGGAAGCGGACGCCAAATATGCTTTGTGGTGCCCATACGTCAAAGCTATCTGCATAGCGTCCTATATCCAACTTGGTGGATATTGGAAAACCCAATACATTGTACTGTATTTATTTTACGGGCCACGGCTTTAGTTTTCCTCGTAAACCAAATTTGACGTGATTTAATTGTTCGTAAAATTATTTTCTTAAAAATGCATTTTTATTTAATTTGGGTTGATATTTTGAGGAGGCGAGTGAGCCTAATAATCGAAACGTAAATAAGCTTGATTGTAAGCAACTTTAAATACAAAAGAACAAAACTTGAAGACTGTGAAATTGGATGGTACAAGTTTCTTGCTTCAAAGTTAAACTAATACGAGGCTAATTACAGGTAAGGATCCACTTTTACATATATCATATATGAACTAATGAACCCCACATATGGTGAACTTGCTATTTTCTTTTTTTTTTTAAAAAAAAACCAAAAATAGCTATTGCAATTTTTTGTGTAAAGTATTTTTTTTAATCAACAAACAAATCGTTTCGGTATAACTAGAAAGTATCCCCGGGGTTAATGAGAAATTAATTTGGATGAATGAAATCAAGAATGATATTATAGCCACGGGCTGCAAATAGAGATTTCAATAACAGTTATACATAACATCAAGTGGTGCGTAATATTAATATATAGTTGTCATCTACTTTCAACAAGGTAATGGAACCAAAACATCAAATCCAGAAAAAGCTTACCTAAAATCGGCTATGCTTTCGGATTTATATATGAATTGACATAACCAAATATAATTTCCCTTTTTTAAACAAGTTGAAGTTGATTTTTCACACAAAGGCAAATGGTTCAAGTGTTCAACAATAATACATACCCAATCTTCCGTGATTTGTTGAAAACGAAATTTCTGTCCTCAATCAATGCTACATCAATTTTCTTCCTTTCTTTTACTTCTTGTTTTTCATCTTATTATTATGATAATTATAATTATATAAGTTACTACTGGAAAATGCATAATCCTCAGTAAAATTCTGATTTTTTTTTTAAAATTAACTTCCTATTGACCTGATTTTCTGCCTTTATTAAATCGGCTCGATTACGTCGGGTATGATTTCATATTCTGATTTTTCAATTTTGAGATGGATTTGAATTTTTTGATATATTGTTGATTCTGAATCTTAAATCATAACAATCAGACATAATTTTAGAATTTAAAATTGTATATATAAATTTTAAAGTTGGGAGAATCTCAAATAAATACTATTTAAATTATAAAACGTAAAAAGTTTTTTAACATTTGCAAAAGGTAAAAATAGATATTAAGGGACTAATATAAAATTTTAAAATATTATTTTTTTTACTTGTAATGAGTTTTTATTCAGCATAGAAAAGGATTGTATGAGTTTTTTTCGCATAAAAAAGGATCGTATGAGTCAAATTAGTTATAGCATATCGGAAAATTAAAATAACAATTACTCCAACTTTTTCCTGCTTAAAGAGAGCACTAAAACTGCATAATCCGACTATAACTTTTCCCTACTTAAAAACCGCATTATCACCCTTTTTTTTATTAAGAAAATACCATTTAAATTTTAAAAATTCAAAAACGTATGTTTAAGTTATAAAATGATAGATTCCTATCTAGTATCAATATAGATTTTTAAGAATTTAAAAATGACAAAATAATAAAGCACATAACAAAAATGATAAAACTCAATGCTAATATGTTTTAATATAATTCGCAAAAAATTTTCCTGTTATCTAGTCTAACTATAAAATGTTAAAACTTGATGCTAGTGTGTTTTAATATAATTTATAAGAGAAATAATTATAAATTGTAACAGAAATAATAATACTCACAATTTTTTATTCAAATTCTAAAAAAGCTATATTAATATTAAGTAATAATATGACATTTTCTAAATTCAATAGACTTTTTAAAGTTTTTAAAATTTAAATAAAAGTTTTCTAGAATTTTCCTTTTTTATGTCAATTTTCTTTTCTAGGTCTGATTATTAAAATAAACAAAAAAACCATGCCTCGAATAAAATCGAGAAAATGCAAAAAGTAGGTCTAAAATAATATCGCATATCATTGGAGTTCCGCATAAAATCGAAAGCTTATTGTAATAACTAATAGGTCCCGCCGTTCCAGAAAAAAGGCAACCGAAAAATAAAAAATAAAAAAGCTGAGTTCTAGAATCAATATTTATGAAACAAATGACGAGGCTGGATGAGCCAACTTAAATTAAATGCATCGGAGTCCACGTGTCAATCGTATAGCAATAATACGTCTTCCTACGTCTCCTTTCCTTCTCTCCTCGGGAGATTGCCTCGTTACTCCTCAGTCCTAATATAGGAGTAATTGTTTATATTTTCCTTCTTCTCTTATTTTGTTATCAAATTAAATTTCGTGACTTTAGTCCCTTGAAAGGCTTAATTGAATTGGGCAAGACTCTTTCAGCTCGGTGTTGTTGGCCGTTCCTCCTTTCTCACAGCAAGTAAGTTCTGAACTTTCCATGAAACAAAACCCTGTGCTTTTCATTATTTTACACCCTTTAGTTCATCGAATGATAATATTGGAACTGGGTTTTGTTTTCTGAGCACAATTTCTTTCCTTTTCGGGTAATATACGTGGGGATGGAAGCCTTTTCCCCTTTCTTGATTGAATTTTGATGAGGGTTCTATTTTAATTATAGCTGTTCTTAGGCAAATTCAAGCTTTTCTATCAGAACTTTGGTAAAGGAGATATGAAAGTTCTCATGTCGTATTTTATTTTTTTTACTTTTTATATTGAGGCGGGGCAGAGGATGTTTGCAGTTCTGGACTGCTCAGGAAAAAAGAAGTAGAAAGTTTTGGTATTTGTCGGGTAAATTGCATGAATGGTTTCGTTTGGTTTAGACTTTACAAGATTGTATGGGCAGGTCAAGTTGTTTTGTTGGTGGTAACTAGGATTGGGAAGTTGGGGTTTTGAGTTTCACATGATTAATTAATAGCGTTTTTTTTTTAATTCCGAGTTCAAAAGAATGTTTGTTGAATCTAAACGTGTTCTAGGATTTTATTGTGACTGCAAGCCATTTTATATCTCTAGAAATTGTAAAACTCTATAAATGGCGTCGCTTCAGGCTCGCAATTGTGAGTGCATAATGTATCGTGTGTGCGTTTTATTGTCTTGAAGATAATCAGGAAATAACGTCTTGATGTTTTAACAGGAGGATCATAACCTTATTCATAATTCCTTATTATGATCCCGATGGACGTAAAAGGCATAACTTGGGTTGCGAATATATACCAGAAGTTTGAAGATATTTGCCTGGAAGCGGAAGAAATGATATATGAGGTATGCCTCTGTTGTCCATTTAGCTTTAGCCCATCTTAATAGTCACTTAGGTTTACATAAAGGGACGGTGTAATTACCCTAGCAGAATTGCAGAGTTTTTGTAATAAATGTCATCAGAAACTTAAATTAGTATATATGCCTCTCCTCTAAGATCAGTGAAGGCGCAACTTTTCTTCATATTTGGCTAGCTATTTGTGGTATTCTCCCTAAAATCGTCCTTACTTATGAGTATGATGGTTATACATATTTCCCATTTTATGGGAATTTAATTATACCTTTAAGGAAGCTTAAGTCTATAAACTCTTTTTTCCTTTTGGGATAGGAAATGCAGACTGTTGGGGAAAATGTTAAGAAATTCTATGACGATGTTATGGAAGATTTGCTGCCCCCTGCTTGTGATATGGATGAACAAGTGATTGCTGGTATTATAGATCAAGACACTATTCTTGACGTCCCTAGGACAATCATAATTCACAAGGAGAGACCTCAGAAGGTTGATATCAAGCAAACAAGCAAGGATTTAAGGATCAATCATGACACAGATAAAGATGTCACCTGCGCTACATCTTATGAAACAGAAATAGGAACATACAGGACGATGTCCAGTAATGTTATGAATGAAATTCATGAAGTGCCTTTACATCCTGCTGCCACCATTGCAAATCAATGTTCGGATGAAGTAAAAATGTCAGACTTGGCATCAGATTGTTGTGGTGAAAATGGAAGTTTTGAAGAGATTTCTGGCCTTCCAATATTTGATAATGAACCTGCTGATGAAAAAGAGATGAATGTGAGATCTTCTTCCTCTGGTCTCCAATCTGGAGAAGTAAACTGTGAGTATCCTCGCAGATGTTTTCTCTTTGTACCCTCTCCTCATATTTTTCTCCTCATTGCTGCTGGTTGCTTGGTATTGGCTTCTGACGTAACTTTCAAGTTTATTGTTTATTGTATTGTCTTCTATGGAAAGAGAATTGCAGTCTGGTTATTGTCCTCATAGCACAGTCATTCTATCTTAAACAGATATTAATGCGTATCCCACAGTAGTATGGAGTATAGACCTCTGTTTGTTGAATTTCTGGAATTAGATCTTATTGCTGGTTGTTCTATGTTATGGTGCATGAAGAGAATATAATAAAGGAATTCTTGCTCAGTAGCATCTGAGAATTCTACAGGACTTCTCTAGCTTTGTTGTGCTATATTGTTATTCACCAATTTATTTTTTTTTCTGTCCAACATTATTCTGATTTCTGGGTGTATAATATGGACACTAAACATGTTTTAGAAGTTTCAAGCTTTGCCCCTCTATTATATCTTGAATTCTTGATATGAAAGGTAGGACAACAGCATCTGATTCGTAGCACTAAATGCAAAATGATTATGAGGCGGAAACACAAAGCTGTATCACTGTAAAAATTAGGAGAGTTTCATATGATTTGCGCTGGGGTGGTCACATTGAAGATTTTAGAAATCTAGAGAGACAATGTGTTCAAAACTTAAAGAGTCATTGCCGGAGGGTGGTTATACCTTTAATGACACGCATATATCAACGTCAGTACCAATCCATCTTCTCTTATGCTTGCTTCTATGGTGTCATCTACTTACAGTGGTATTAGACATCATGCCCACCAACATCGCCTGAGTAATGGCACAATGATTTAGGACGCTGACTGCTAGGTGGTGTGCCAATATATGTTGCTACTGCTTATATTGTGTTTTAGATGCATGCACATTTAATCAGACATGAAGTTATTGGGCTGCATATTTATCTCATGCCACAATATCTAATGTTAATATTTCATGAAATTCCAGACGGGTGGAATTTCAAATTTGATTTCACAACAGAAAAGGACCCTGGAGCCATGGAAAAAGGTGATGAGCTGAAGCTTGATCAATCTTGTGTAATGGTGAGTGAGGATGAGCTCAGATCAATCCCCATGGGAGGGGATAATCCAAAGACTAACAAGGTACTCTCTCTCTCTCTCTCTCTACCGACCCTGCTTGAGCTGATTATCTCCCTCCCTGCCATTCCTTCTTTAACTGATTATTACTATTATGTATTGTTTGAAGAAAATGATGAGGCGAGTATTCAGTTTAGGCAAGAAGTCTGGGAGGAAGCAAGAGTATGAGCAGCTTGCAGCATGGCTTGGGGAAAGAGAGAAAGGCAAAGGAGACCGTGTGGAGGATTCAGAAGCATCTTGTGCAGAAGGGGATCATAAGAAACCAACTCTTCCAAATACCTATGGATCTGGATCTGGATCTGAATCTGATTGGGAGATTCTTTAAGTATGAACGACTATGACAAAGTCGTATGCATGCACATATTTCCACTATTCCAATACTTTCACATCCACTCCTCGCTAAGACCAGGTGGAGCTGTGATGGGTTCAATTTCGTACTATGTTTATATTAATGCAGCCCCTTTTGCCTTTTATTTTCTTTTTCCTAAGAAAGGAAAGTAAGAGAAGGGAAGCCTTTAATTTCGCCATTTTTATGAGAACATCCGAAGAGGATTTCCATCTATCCATTATATACAAGTTAAATAATGGATTACCATTATGCCTCTGCTTGTCATTGCCAATTGCATGCCGCTTGTGCATAACAATTTACTTGTTAAGTATTTCATTCCTTTTGCTTTGAATCTAGACTTTTTTATTAAAAAAAAAAAAGAAAAACAAGAAGAAGAAAGTTTGGGCTCTCCGATGACACGCACAAATCGAGAAATGGAAAATCAATATGCTGTGGGAAAAGAGGAGGAGGACCATTGACGCTTAGATTAGAAAATAGAAATGTAGTATATAACTTGTGTAAACAGACGAAATATCATGAAAGGACCACATAAGCGCAGGCCTATTGCTTTTGATGGTTATACCTCATTCGAGGAGTAGATTCCTGAATCCTAGTAGTTGATGTTGTACAACAAAATAGGCATCTATTTTTATGTTAAGTTAGATAATATGTTTATGGAAAGAAGTCCCACATCGGTGGGTAATTGAAGGGAGGGGTAGGAAATTGAGTATATAAAGGGACCCCTCCCTTTTGTTTGAATCATCCCTCACAATCAGTTGCCTCTTGATCATATAAGGCAATTTGATTCTCTCCCTCTCTTTATATTATTACTTTGTGTAAATTATTTGAGTAGCAATAATTTATATATATTTGAGTGTTTTCTTTTATTGTTGTTCTGCCTATTATTTTAATTTTATTAAGTATAGTAGTTATAACTTATTATATTATTAAATAACATCTAACATATTTTTTAGTGTTGTGATTTATTAATATAATTGATTACGCCATATAAAATAAGCTTCCGCAACATGAAGCAGCAGAGAGTGTCAAGGAAGAAGGCCCAATGAAACGGAGTCATCCGATTCATAGAAATGCTTCAAAATTCCCACACAATCGATGGAAACCAGCAGAGTTTTGAAAGGGCAGAGGAGATAAATGGGATTATGTTGATTCCCGAAGAAGAAAAAGCGAGAGAGAGAGAGAGAGAGGAGGAAATGCGAGAGAAAAAATTGATCTCAGACCGAGTGGAACAGAGGGATTAACTCAGAAGAAGAGGAAGCGAGTGAGGGAGAGAGTGAGACGAATCTAGAATTTGGGGGTAATTTGACCATTGAGTGCAAATGAAGAAGGGGGTCAAAGCCAAAAGCTTGGGCCAGAATCTCAGGGGCAGCTTTGATTTTCGAGGATGCGATGCTAATGCTGTCTCCTAGCCACGTGTTAAGCTCCAGCACCAGCGTGTGAATTTAACGGAAACTGTTAGGTTTCCGGTTGGGACGGGCGAAATTGCTATACTTCTAAGGCAATTTTACTTTCCTTTAGAATTTACTTCGAAAATAAAAGTGCCCATTCACCCTTTAATTTATGGTAAATTTTTCCGAATAAATTTTGATCCACGAGTTTCCGTGAATTCGGGAGTTTACGGCCTTATCTGAAAAAATATCTAGAAGGTAGAAACCACCCACCGATTCCTGATTCCCACGCCGCAACGAGTCCATGACGATAATGACTGATTAGTGACTCCCATATTTTCTTGCAATTATGCTGACAAGTATGGTGATAGCTTGCTGATTAGACTTTCGTGCTGAAAACCCAATGAGTAAAATCAATACAATTCCTCATTTTCACATGTATATTGATTATTGACATTTTCATATAGGAGCTTCGACCCTCGGACAAGATTCAGACTACTGTTCTTCTCTTCCTTTTTAAGATCTTTACAATCCACAGAATCACAGGGCGCAAGAGGAGAGGGTAAATATGGGAGAAGGAAGTGTGAAACTGGACAAATGGGGATACGAAGTGAGAACTTCTTCTCAGGTCTGCATTTCATCTATCAACGCATTCTACGACCAGGTCCGCTTCTAACTCCTCTCTTGTTTGCTGTTTTCTTCTACCCTGAGTTCGGAACTTCAGTTCTCTGAAATTGGTATCTTTGGGATTGCGAAGGTGCTCAGATATGGCAGAGATCGGTCTGTGATCCTGGAAGCCGCAGCTCATGATAAGGGTTGCGTTTTGGCCAACATTTTAGCAGCCCATTTCCTTAGCTCTTCTAATCCTTCAAGAGCTCCTACTTTTTTTGCAGCTGCTAAGGCCAACCTTGTAATCTTTCATTAATTTGGTTACTATTGAAAGTGATTTTGCCTCAATTTTGTTTTCATGGTGCATAATTGGAGTTCAGTTGTAACAGGAACAAGCTACTCGGTATGAAAAACTAGTCTTTGATGCCGTCAGTTATGTAATGTCTAAAGACAGAGATGACTATGTCGCCGTTGAGTTACATCTTAAGGTGAATGGGCCCTCGTTAAAGAATACTTTTTTTTGTTTGGGGTCCTTGAATTCTAACTTTTAATCTATCATTAAGGTCTGCGGTGAGCTTGCTGACAACAATACATACCGAATTATCCTCTGGCTTATAAATTCTGGTCCTTCTCTTTCAAAAATCTGAGGATTTCAGTACTCGGTGAATTGCTAACAAATAGTTTTGTTTGGAATAACACCTTGACACACATTGCTATCCTAGATTTTGCTAGCAATTCCTTACTTCCTTTATTTAAATCCCTTAAAATTTTTACCGGACGTTCAAATGGATCCAAAACCTATGCATCTAACAGAAAGTCTATTAAAATCCAAGTTATATGTGTCATCTTAGATCCTTCTTGCATATCAATATATTAATCTATATATCTATGGAAGTTATGGGTATATTTTGTAAGACATAATTTATTCAAAATATAAATGCAATGTGAAATTTCTCATCTTTTTTCCAAGTCTTGAGGTGACCACTGCTGTCTATTTTGGCATCAACTGAAAGACCTGAATACTGGAGAACACATGTAAACCGAAAATGTTAACTTAGAAGGCATTAGGGATGTAATCAAATAATTTTAATGCTGGCTTGTATGAAGTTGAAGGTTAGGTATCATTCCTATCATGGAAATAGTGAACTAAGAATTTTGATGATGTATGTATATCGTTACATTGGCAATCTCTTGGTTAAAGTAGGAGAAAAGTAAATGGATGGTGCACATATTTTCCCCAATTCCAATCCCTGTGCTATCTTTGAAATTAATTTATAATGCTTTCTCATGCCTTTTTGATTAATACAGCTTCTGTTTGCTTTGCAGCTTCTGGAAGAGTTCCCAAGAGATTTGGCATCTCTGAAGAGAGCACAAATTCTGTGCTTCTACATGGGTCAAGCTGATCTTTCTCTATCTCTTGTTCGCCAGGTTATTTTCTTATCTGAAACAGTTTTGTTTTTTTCTGTGACAATTTGCATGCATAAAGCAATTTTTCATTGGTCATGAAAGCCATTTTTGCACCTTTTGAAGTAGAATAGGGAATACTTGGTTTTATCTTAAACATTTAATTTTATGAGTCACCAAATTGAAGTGCTCAATGGTCGAGTGTGAAATACCAAACTAGAATGTCTTCTGGCGGTTTTTTGCTTGATTTGTTTCATTTGCATCAAGTAACTGAAATTGGCTCAATAATCTCATGCCTGGTGACTAAATTCGTATTCCCCCTAACACCATTATACTAACTGCCTACTGCTCACTAAAAATCATACTTTTTTCCCGTCCAAATATTTTTCTTTAATCCCTAGATATTTTCAATTACATCAGTTCTCTATTCAAGGATTCCTTATGCTTCTACGTCATACAGGTTCTTCCTGAAAATGAAGGAGATAATTACATATATGGCTTGCTTTCTTTTGCTTTATTAGAGGTGGGGCAAATGAAAGATGCTGAGAAAGCTGCCAAAAGGGGACTTGAAATCAATAAGGAAGATGTCTGGGCACAGCATGCTGTAGGTTGATGTATTTGTTAAATATAGAAATATTTACTCTGTTATGGTTATATTGGACATAATTCTTTTTTCCATGCTACTGAACTGACAAGTATGTGTGAGTGTGTAACTATGTATGTGGAGAACCCTATTGCTCTAGACCAGAGGAACCTATTTATACACAATCCTAGCATACATCCTACACAGCACTTGACAATTCTAAAATGTTCATATTTGTTATATCCAAACGTGTTATACATAGTTTGCCTAGTACTCTGGAAATTAAATTTTCATCACCATTTCAATCGTTGATTGAGCAATCATTTCATGTATTTGTTTCAGATCTAATTTATTTATAATTAGTATCATATATAAACATAAATTACTATCAAGAATATTTGCTTCTAGAACCTTTCAGTAGCTATAACAGAGATAACTATTGAAACCATCAATTTTTGTCCTGCAGTTATGCCATGTTTTACAGTATGAATGCAAATTTAAAGAAGCTGTTCAGTTCATGGAAGGATGCTCGTCTTCATGGAGTTCTTGTTTGACATTTATGTAAGCATATTTTTTATCATTACGTGGCTTCATCTTACTTTATCATAGTGAGCTAGAACATATTTTTTTCCAGGCTGACCCACAATTGGTGGCATGTAGCACTTTGTTATTTGGAAGGTAATGCTCCAACACAAAGAATCCTTGAGTTATATGACCATCATATATGGAAAGGGTTAGAAAGAGCTGAGGCTGCTGCTGAGGTATATTGTTTAGTTGACTTTAATGCGACCAGTACTTTCAAATTTTCTTCATTCCTTTTCTTGTCATTTCTAACTTAATCTGCACATAGGTTTACTTAAATGCTGTGGGTCTTCTTTTGCGATTGCATATTCGTGGGGAGCTTGAAATTCATGGGGATCGTCTCAAGATACTAGCAAGCTGCCTAAGTGATCAAGTGAGTTACCAAAAAAATTCTTCATTCATAATTCGGAGTGCAATACTTTATTTTTCATGGATTTTTTTGACTTCATGTTGACCTCCATGTACACCTTACTTGAACTGGATCTTTACATCAACCTCTAGTCTACTGCCTTATTCTAAATAAATCTCCCTTGAGCAGGGGAATTTCAAACACTCAAGAAAATCCATGGCATGTTTCTTTGAGGATTCATGCAAGGGGCTTTGCAATATTATTCAACATTTCAAGGGAAATCTGTGTTGGTATTGAAAAGTAGAAGAAAGGTTCTTGTAAAATTTGGAATTCCTTGATGAAGTTGAAAATATTTTATTAAAGTGTTTACAATACCAATATGAAAACAAAACTGGTAATCCTATTTAAATCTAGGGTTAAGGTGCTAAAATAACCATAAACTATTGTCAAAAGTGCAAAAATAATTATGAACTATTTTTTAGAGTAAAAGTAACCATAAACTTTAAAAAAGGGTGCAAAACTATTAAATTACTATGGCGCCATTAATTTTTTAGGAGGGTTACTGTAGCAAGGTTAACAGTTCATTACAGTAATTTAACAGTTTTGCACTATTTTCTAAAGTTCATAGTTATTTTTGCACTTTTAACAATAGTTTATGGTTATTTAAGCACCTTAATATTTAAATATATTACATCATAATGGTATCTTTTAGTGTCAGAATGGTTAACAAAGCAGATACTGAAGGACCAAGACTGTTGCCAGTGTATCTTTGATGCTATTTACAAATGCACCTTCATGCAGTCTAGGACTGATCGCACTTTGAGTATAAAAGCTTTTGCTTAACTTGGACCAAATATTTTAGGTATTGAAGTTTAAGTGTCTGAAAGGCAAGAAATAATTTAAAATAAGCTTGTGAAAATTTCTGCATTTTAAATGAAATTTTAAACCCCTGGCTAGATTCAGGCCTAACTCACTAATTGTTTCAACCTATTCTGGATATGATCACAGAAACCTGCTAGGCACAATCAGTTGAACCATACTAACCATTGCTGTACTGATGGAACAGCTACTAAGATCCTCTGTGATATATATAGGTGTTAGTGTGTTTTGTCCCATGAGAAGATAGCGTTAACACAAGTTCAGTAATGACAGCTTTATTTTGTCTCTTTTTCTCTCAGGATTACCATGATTTTTGTTGTTAGGATTCTATCTCAGACAACAACTGAAATCGTTGTTTTTATCATTATTGAGATTTCCACAATGTGATAAGAACATACAATTTTATGCCTCTAAGGGTAGATTAAGATTTTGCAAGGTCAGATGTTAACATCAACAACAACAACAAAGCCTTAATCCCATTAGGTGGAGTTGGCTACATAAATCGCACAACACCATTGTGTTATGTTGAAAACCATATCTTTAGATAGGTTATTGACTAAAAGGTTCCTCTCAATAACCTTGTTATGCCTTTTTTTACCGAACTCTATACTACTTGATCAACTCTCCTTATTGGTGCACTCAATGGCCTCCTTTTGCCCGTGACCAAACTATATCAAACGATTTTCCACCATTTTATCTTCAATAGAAGCCACTTCAACTCGTTCGCATGTATGATCATTATGAATCTTATCTAATTTTGTATGGCCATATATTCATCTCAACATCCTCATCCCGACTACTCCCATTTTATGTTTATGTAAATATCATGTGCCAAAAATTATGATTAAAAATACAGCTTTCTAAAAGTTTAACTTCAATGGTAATCAGGCTATATTTTATTCATTAAGGAATTCTATGAATAGCAGGTGAATATGTATATTTCGCTTACATGTAACAATTTTTCTGAGATGTGGCCTTTCCATGTTCATTGTTGATGGTTTTCATATGCCTTTTATATAGTGCTTCAAGTACACTGTTATAAATGTTCTGCAATGTATAATTGTATGCATTACCTGTTTAGACAAATTGGCATATAGAGTGGCTCCTTGATGTATTGACCGTCTGGGCTTTGGCAAAAACTGGAAAATCCTCTAGAGCTGAGGATCTTTTGAAGGGGTTAAAATACAGGTAGAGGCATCATCTTGTCTTTCAAAGAAAATTTTGTAGAGATGGTGTGCTATGCATTATTTAATAAAGTTTTCATACTGTAGGATTTCTGGGATGAGCAAAAAGAAGCAACAATCAATGCAGAGAGCAATGCAGGTATGCCCTAGTTTGCTGCTTCCATGGACACGTGAAAAATGCTGTCTTCTTGTATTCATGATCCTTAATTGCCTGTTGAGAGTCTCTTCCGCCATTTGACGACCTGATCTTGTTCCTCTCGTTTTTCATTAAGTGAATTAGGCTTTTCATTACAACCTCAGCCTGTAGCATTACAAAAAATGTGTCAATGAGAAGTTTGAACTTCCCCTGGGTAACTCAATCATTAAGTGTGGCCTGATTGCCATACATTGTAGTCATCCTGTACTTGCGGATGCTTTACTCAGAACAGTCGGTTTGTACTCGAAGCATCAGTCATTATATGTCGCTGGCTGTATATGAAACGATGAATACAGGCGCTTTTGTAAAGAAGTGTGGACAAGTGGGACTACAATTTATATGGATTACCCTTGTATCACTATCTCTCGTCTTTAGCATTAATCTCACTCCCTCGCACTGGTCTGGTATCCGTTTCTAAGAATCGTTGAATTATATTTCAAGTGCATAATTTGTACATATTGTTGCTTGTGACAGTCATTCCCAGACTTACTGGTTAATGTCAATAGAAATTATTTTAAATATAGGATCCTTTGCTCACGTGACTGTGCGAGTGAACTAAAATTCTTTTACAGTTAAAACTCTCCCTCGCATTGATACTTTTTAGATCAGCTTGCAGAAGCTCTTTATGCATACGGGAGAGGTAACGACAGGCAAGGACTGGAGTTGCTGGGTTCTGGGTTTGATGCCTGTAATTACAAGGTTGTAATGAATTATTAGAATTTTTACTGATGCTGGCTTTTACTTATTTTCTATCTGACAAATACCAATTCCCTTCCTTTGTTATGTAAAAAGATAATTGGAGCGTCTGATGAACAACTTGATGTGTTCAATGAAGTTTGGTACGTAATGTTACTGAACGCAGGAGAAGCAATGAAGGGTACGGTCTCGAACTCTGCTATACGTATGAAGTTCAAACCTTTCAGTTATCATTAACAATGATGACTAACATGCAGCAATCGAAGTGATCGAGAAGCAAATCAAGAAAAGGGAAGGAGTTCCATTCTTGTGGCGCTTGCTGGTACAGTCTACCCTGTCTATAGTAGAGAGCTTTCTGCTAATGATGGTTCTAAAATGTAAAGCATGATTATTGATACTTATGATCGTCACTGTTACTTCAAATTTGGTATCAGGAGAGAGCATACAAACTAGCAAACAGACCAGAAGCCGGCAAAGCAAGCGAAAAGGTGAGGGCTTTGGAGAGGGCATATTTCTAATGAAGGAATAGTGAATCACCTCCTTGGCATGAACTCAATGCTCGTTGAGTGGTACATTGCAATAACCGATGCAAAATAATGTGTTGTTGTGTGATGTAATTATAAACTTAAACCTAAAAGGAGAAAAAGGTATAGCTTTTGGATCGTTGGAGGGTGTGAAAACTGAAACCTTGTAGCATGTGTAGTGCCGTGTTTGTTTCTTAATTGACTTGGACACATGGTAGCGTTGTCGGGTCATTGTCTTAGCGCAAATCACGGGAAAGTCATTCATGCAGGCTCATGTATCTCAACCTCATTCATTTGCTTTATGAATTAGATTTGCCCTTAGCTGCACGAAATGCAGACCCCAATGCCTCACTTTTTGCAGCCTCTTGGCTCTTCACAACTATAATAATATATTGTTTGTAGTATAAAATGTGAAAAAAGCACGGTGAGTGTTCTATTAATTTATCAACATATGCCCAGAAAGCTAAATGGTGGGTCCGAGAGGTACTTTTCATGATGCACCGTAGTATCCGATATTTGTCTACTATTCGTTACTCTATATTTGGTTCATTCTAGAAATATGGGCCTCCCGAAGTGTATTAAACTCGCCAATTAATTTACAATTTGCAAATTAAAAGGGCTCGAAGAAGAGTACCATGGCGTGTGTATATCACAATGATGAAAAACAAGATATACTTTTACTTACAATTATTCTGAGGCGACGTAAGAAGAGTAGTTGCAGAAGGCTATGGTGTAAAATTTAAAAACCTCAGAGGAGAGGAGGATCAGTACGGAGGGGCTACCTGACATTTTCCTCATACGAAACAAATCCCTCGTGCGAGTAAGTCCAACGTGGAATTATCGTCCACGTGGGTCCCATTTGGCTAGTCGACAAAAGTGAACTGAGATAGTCAAACGCCACAGTGCATTTCTGGGCCCATCCAATCTCACAATCCATATTCCCTCACTTCATTGTTCTTCGCCATCTCAGCACCGGCGTGGGAGTTCGATGAAGATCGGAAACCCGCCTGCGTCTGGGTCCGTACCCGTTTCAGCTCCTCCACCACTTCTTTTGAGTCCGGGCGGTCGTCCTTGTCCGCCGCCACGCAACGGAATGCCAGCTCCGCCACCGCGGCGACAGCGTCTAGTACTTCCTCCTTCGCCAAAACCGGGTCCACCACCTGATTCAGCTGACCCATGTGGATTCTTGAGACCACCATATCGGCCAACGTGATTTCCCGCTTGTCCCTGCTCTGATCCACAGCCTTCAACCCGGAAATCAGCTCCAGCAACACCACCCCAAAACTATAAACGTCACTCTTTTCCGTTAACCGGAATGACCGGTGGTAATCCGGATCTAAATATCCCGGCGTACCTTGGGGGCCCGTCCAGACATACCCAGTTGAAGACGATGACGTATCCTGCAAAACCAATAGCCTAGACAGCCCGAAGTCTCCGACTTTAATCCTCATGTCTCTCTCCACAAAGATGTTGGACGAAGTAATGTCTCTGTGAACTATTGGTGGCACAACAGAGCAGTGAAGGTACTCCATGGCTAATGCTGTTTGCAGAGCAATATCGAGCCTCACCTGCCACGTCAGAGAACCCTTTCGGAATGAACTCTTGTGGCCATGAAGATGTTCTGCGAGAGTTCCATTGGGAACATAGTCATAGACCAGAAGCAATCCTCTCGGGTCACTGCAATACCCATGAAGCTTGACTAGATTCGGGTGTTCGATGGAAGAAAGAATCAAAATTTCGTTGCAGAAAGACTTTGTCGAAAAAGCTCGTCCGGCGGCGGCTTCCGCGTGGTGATTGTGGAGGTACTTCACGGCGACGATTCTGCTATCGTGGAGCTGACCGAGGTACACCGACCCAAACCCACCATCGCCAATTTTGCGTTTCGGGTCGAACAGATTAGTGGCGGCCTCCAATTCCTCGTAGGTGAAGACCGGAGGAAGAAGACTGGCGGACCGCTGGTTGTGAAGGAATAGGATTGTTGGGTCTTCTTCTGTCCTCCATGACTTGAAACTCCTGGACCGGAAAATTGCAGTCGCAACAGAAATGAACAGAAACAACAACATTAAAGGGACGACAAGTGACAAAACTATGTTACGCTTCGGATTCACACTCTGTATCCAACCAGGCGTAAAACTAGATTCAGATTTGGAGCGAAAGCATATAAATTGGTTATGTGGGTCCGATGAATTGAATCCACAACCCCCCTTGTTTGAGCTGCAGTTTCTACAGCTTGAAAAGTAAGGATCTTGAGCTTCATCCCACTCAACTTCGATCCCTCGAGCAAGAATGTTGTCAATATACCCCAAAACATCACTTTCGCAGTGATTCTCTAAGTCTGAAACGGAGTGATGGGCAGATCCACAGTCATGGAGAAGGTAAGCCGGCCTCTGAATGAGGTTACATTCCCATGGACAGTGGCTACAGTTTGGCAGAGAAGGAGGCGAGCAAGTTTGGATATCAGAGAGGCGAGAACAGAGAGCATCGGAGATTCTGAAAGGCGAACCAGAGAGATCAATAGAACGATTGAGAATAGAAAGCAAGCGAGGAGTGGAGCAATTTCTGTGGGCGGCTGAGGCTGTTGATGCTTCAGATGCATTATCAAGATGAGGCAAAAGGGTAATTGAAGAGGAATTGGGGTTATAAGTAAGAACAGAGAAAGTGAAGTTGTTAATGGAGATGATAGAGTGAGGGGCGGAACATTGGATTTGGAAAGAAGGGTGGCCACAGCCTGGGGAGGAAGAGAATGGGAAAGGAGGATTTGAAGAAAAAGGAGGGCAAAGAGAAGAAGAAGACGACGAGGAGGTTGGAGATTGTGAAGAACAAGTGTGGGTGTGAGCGGAAGCAAGGTGAGAAATGAAGCAGAGAGTGAAGAAGGGAAGGAGGAGAAGGGAAGCAGAGAGTGAAGAAGGAGACATGGAGGAGGAATCATCCAGTGTAGAAAGCGAAGTAAGGAGATCTGAAGTGAATTGGTGAAGGAAAAGAGAATGCGAAGTAAGTGGGAGAGGGAAGGAGAGTTTGAAGGCAGAGAGAGAGAGAGAGAGAGAGGGGCTCACGTGCATCAGAGAAGAGAAGTGAAGACAAAAGGGGCCCCACTTGGAAGGCGGACCTCGTGGGGGCCTGCCAGCCTCATGGCTTCCCCAATTACAAAATCTAGATTTTTTTTTCTTTTTGACTTGAAAACCAGATTTTTTTCTTTAAAAAAATTAGTATCTTCTCAATCCTTTTATGAACTCGATTGATTTTTTTAAAAAAAAAAGATTAAATAAATTACCTTAAATTTTTTTTATTTATTAGTATTTTTTAAAAAAACTAACTTATCTGCCTTATAAACTAATATAATTAATTTAATAATGCACAAAATATACTATAATTAAATAATTTTTTTAATTGTTTTTAAAAATTCAATTAATTCTTATATTATTAACTGGAGGGAGTTAGTATACAAAAAAATCAACAATATTTACATCTTAAAATACATATTGGGGTTTTCTTAAAATAAACATTCACTCCTAATATAAATCTCTCTGTGGATTATTAGTAACATTATTAAAATATTACTCCTATTACATTTCACTAAATTAAGAGTTGAAAGAACAATTTTTTATACTTTTGAATATGTTAATAATGTTCCGTTTTTAAACAAAGGTAATGAGCTAATCATCTCTCTTTAATTATAGAGAGTTAGTTATATGTGATTTTTTTTTTTTTGCCCGAATAGTTAAATGTGACTTATGTGAGGAAAAAAAAAGTTATATTTGACTTATGATAGGGATAGTGGACTATTTCAACAAGAATAATAACTTGTTCACAAAATGCATCATTTAGATGAATAAAAATTATGGTATATGTAAAATAATTTTCTTATAGAAAAGATGCTTTAATTTATTTATTTTATGAAGTAATACTTTAATACATAATACTATTTAATAATAAGTGGGGTTTTTTTTACATAGTTAAGAGTAAACAATTTTAACATTGACCCAATTTTTAGATAGAAAGAAAATTAAAAAGAAAAAAATGAGAAAAAAAACTTTCAAAAATGATTTCTTTTCATTTTTCACTCCATCCAAACACAATTTAAGCTTATACACATATGGGATTTTACTATTTTACACAATACAACATGATCTTCAACCATTAAGGAAGAACAAATGAGAAGCCAGCTAAGGTTTGATGTAATAGGAGTATAGTAGCCAACACGGGTGTATGCTGGTGAACCGAGAGCCTCTAGATTCCTCTATTTTCAACTTCATAAAATATAAATAATACTCACACAGACTTAGATATTTTAAATTTAAATTAAAATCGTCTAATCAAGTCAAATTGAGTCTGGTTGTTTGCAAATATATACACATATAATAATGTATCAAGAAAGACCATTCCTGATTGTGCAGTTAACGTGAAGACGTTGTATTCAAATATTTTAATATTCAACTGAGAAATTGGGTCGGTGAACAATAAGTAATGTGGCTATAGATAGCAATAAATAAGTAATTTTCAGCAAACATGTCTGTGTAAAAATGTTGACTGAAATGACTTGATGTGCATGTCATGTGGTAGCTGATCTGTGAGTTTGGGAGTCTTCCTCTTTGGTGATGCCGGCTCTTTTGTGGAATAATACACCGTCCATATTTTAATTAAATTATGTTTCCTCACTTCCTTTTATTATTTTATAGTCTCACAAATATCATTGGGCTCGTTTGAATTACCTTTGCAAAAATTACTTTTATTTGTATTTTGAAAATTGAAGCTTGGGTGAAAATCAAACAGTGTGATACGATTTATATTTCATTTTTATAAAAAGCAAGTTTGACATAAACTTATTTAAAGTATATATAAATTTAATATGCAAATATGCGGATAGAAATTTTAAAATGTAATAATATTATCTTATAACGTTTAAAAATTAACATTAACCATTAAAAATGTATAGTTGGTTATTAACTTTTTAACGGAATAAGTCAACATTATTATGATTTAAAATTTTTAGGATGTCATTGAATAAAAAATAATTTTCAGGATAATATTACTCTTCTGCAAAAAAAAAAAAAGAAAATTGGGACAAATTTACACCTTAACCCTAATATATATTAAAAAATGAAAATTAGAAATTTTGAATTAAAAAAGACAAAAACCAAAAGCTTCAATAACCAGCTTACTTTAACCAGGATTTTGTCAAAAAAAAAAATATATCTGTCAAAGTTATGCCAAACATAATTTTAGAGGCATACCAATTGGAGAAATCCCCAAACCATTGTTTCATATATTTATTTTATACACAGTAAAATCACTTTTAAAAAGCCAATTAAAATTTTTTAAGAAATCATATGTATTTGTTTTAGCTTTTTAGAAGTGTTTTTATAATTTATAAAATAAATTTATAAGATGAATTTTGTTTCAACTTGAATAAAAGTTGTTGTTTTTGAAATCATGGAAAGGCGCTACGCTTTCAATGGGCTTCCAATCTCACGTTTTAAACTTACGGGCTTCATTTTGCCTCACCCATTTTTGGGCTGTGCAAGTGTTGGTAGGGTATATGTGACCGAGAGAGAAAATATCTTTTATATAACTAGTATACATTAGCATCTACATCAATATTAATGTCAAATATACTGAAATTGACTCTTTTAGCTTATAAAAGTAATTAATTAAAGATATTGAAAAATATAGGGAGTTGAAGTGTTCGCTTGTTATGAATAGTGCTGCTTATTTGGAGCTTCATTCAACATGACTCATGTTTTACAAAAAATTAAAATATTTACTTGCTCTTCCTCCTTTTCTTGTTGTTAGGGCTTCAACATAAGAGTTATTGTATTTTAATTTTGTACAAATCTACATGCATATTTTTTAGGGAAATTTATAATGAGGTCCTAAATAAAGGACTTTACGTCAAATAGATCCCTTAAAATCGCGTATTTACAGTCAGGTCTCAAATTTCAGGAATTTATTATTGTCAGGTTCCAATTAACAACCACGGAGTTGTTAATTGCGCTGCAACCCCAGCAGCGGAAATTTACAACCCTGGGACCTGATTGTAAATACGTGATTTCACATGATCTATTTGATGTAAAGTCTCTTATTTGAGACCTTATTGTAAATTTATCTATTTTTTAAAGAAATTTTGAATTATTAAAATAATGTTGTTTGTGAATACATATATAGAGTGCCTATTCTCTGTTTCGCAATAATTTAATAGGAAACGTGGAAGGAAATTCAAGCAGTTGGAAGACGCTTCCCCAGGCTGCTTTCTCCCCACCCACACGCTTCTGTTTTTCTTTTCCATATTAGTTTCAAAGTTCTCTTCTAGAATGAATTTGATATTTCTTTCTTTTTTTTCTTCTTTTTTTTAAGTAAGATATTTCTTGTATTAATAAGCAAGCTCTATATTTTGTTTTTTTTAAAAAGAAAAAAAGGAAAGCCAAACTCATGCTACTAATAATTTACTTAGGTTGGTTTGGAAGACCGCGATTTTAACTTAGTGAGCACTACTTTTAAAAGTGAAGTTATTTATATTAAATTAAGTATTTGGATGTACACAAAAAATTGATACAGTAGATGCCAAAAGTAGCATCAATAATAGAAGCCAAATTTTGCAGCTTATGGGGCGACAAGGAGGGGTGGGTAAAGAGAGAAGGGATAAAACGGTTATTTAGTTGAATTTTTTATAAAGTTGATATATCGACTATTTTAAAAAATTTTAAACTAACTGTCATTAGTCTCTAAATAATTCATGGGTACTCCCCAATTTTTTTTATACATTATTTCCATATTTATTCTTAATTGGGCCACAATTACAATTATACCATTATATTTTTAAATTCGGATTTTTAGACAGAATTTTCACCTAATTTTAAAAATTATATATAATTGTACAAATATTCAATTGAGGTAATTCTAAAGCTCAAGTTTCTCTTATTAAGTTAACTTTAGGAAAAAATACTTCATTGTTTCAATTGAAATTAGAAAATTTTCAGTAATTTTATTTTTGAACAATGCTCCAAAAACTAGGGAATTTCATTGGGAAAATTTCAAAAATTCATATCTCTTAATATATATATATCAAAATCATGCAAATAATATATCAAATCAAAGCCTGATATATCTAGTTTTAAACTAAAAAATTTCATGATTTTTGGACATCATATTCTTAGAATAAATTGACGTAGAATAAGACTACCGTCAGTCTCATTCCAGAAATTAGCCAAAACTTACTTTAGTTATTATTCTTACACTAAAATCCACTATTTTATTCCCCTTATCTTATATTTAGAGAATTTAGTGGATAAAAAATTAAAATGTTACACATTTCTTAATTATTTTTAAACAAAAAAAATCTTTTAAAAATGTTATCATAAGTCACTTTTCTATTTATCAATCAAACATGTTTCATAAAACAAAAATTATTTCTGTAAAGTCACATCCAAACACAAAAAGTTCTAATAAATCACTTATTTTTTTAAGACTACTTCTCATAAACCCATAAAAAAATAAATCACTTAAAATAAAATATACCCAAACAGACCTTTACACAGCTCATGTAGTCTCAACACATCATTCAGTGGGGGAATTAATTACCCTGCCTTCCTTCATCCCATCTCGACCGTCCAAAAAAATTATATCAATATACAGAGAATCTAAAATAAAAGGATAGGCAGGGTAATCATTGGTTCCCATTGGAGGTATATTTTGAATTAATTTTTGTGATCTTTACTAATTTCAGCTGGAGAGAAAAAGGAAAAATGAGTGAATTGAAAATTTTCTGTTTAAAAATTTTATTGACGGAAAAACCAAATAATTATTTTTTGGCATGAATGCCCGTATTATGCAAATGTTGCATATAAAAAAACATATATTGGTACTATGCTTAACTCATTCTCGTCAATAAAATTAACAAGGATTTTTCAACGATTTCATTAAAAAAAAAAGTTTTATTGTTCCTTCTTGATGTTTATTGTATAAGATGGCGTGTAAGAAATTCAATTTATCTACTTTAATACGGATTATTATTCCTCAAATTTGAAGTCATTTTAGGGAAGGGAGTGACCATATATCATAATTACAATTGGAACCAATTGAAGTGGATATACGTGGAAATAACATTTTCGTGGATTTTACATGCATAAAAGTTACCTATCACTAAAAATACGCATACAAACAAACGTACCTATATTTATACTTTTCTGATTCTACTTTCAAAACATTTTCAACATATTTTACATAGATTAATAAAAACATTAAATTTCATTAAATTTACCTTAAAATTAAACAACTTTCCAACTTAACTCTAAATCAACTACAAACTCTTTAAGAAAATTAAAAGAAAAAAGAAAAGAAAAGAAAAGAATACGTGCCTATTAGAGGAGTACATTCATTGCATGGAAAAGTAGGGCTTTTTTATTCAAATATTATAAAGAAAAAAAATAAATACTGAAATACAATATTTTTTAAAGTATTTACCCAGATACTATAAGCAAAATCGTTATTCTATTATGCGAGTTTCGAAAATCGCACTTCACATATACGAGTTCTTCATAAAGTAAGAGAGAGGGGAAAGAAATTACATTGAACTCGCACATTATATGTGTGAGTTCAGTGGGGCCCAAAACTGACATGGGGAACTCGCACAATATATGTGTGAGTTCACTGAACTCGTACATATATTGTACGAGT
>JBAGKO010000009.1:892828-902856 GCA_037177275.1 Acacia concinna
ATTGAGCTCTCTAACCTAACTCCATACTCGAAAAAGAAATTAAGGAGCTGTATGTGGGAAAGTGGCGTCTTTGTTGTACTCCAACAAATTCTCATAACACCAAGGAAACACGAGTTTTGTGATAAGTCTACGGATTTTTTGTATACTCTCTAGTCTCTCTACACCCATTTTAACCAGTGCCATCGAAACGCGTCATCTTTCATGGATCACAAGTTCACAACTTCATATTTATAAAATCCCGGATTGAGCTGTCCCACTACCAGTGAATTTAATTTGAACACCTTTTCAAATACTATGCGTGCGTGCGTGTGTGCGCGTCAATATAATACTATTTTACTAAATATATATAACTAGACTTCTTCCTTATGGGGCTTCGAAAGGCCACTCTCATCAGGAGCTCATAAAAAGAGTAAATCTCATTCTGAGAAGAAGATCAAAATATACTATTGCCCATACTGATAATGCTTTGTTTCTGGTAGCAAATTCTTCATAAAGAGTGCAAATGAAGAACCGATTGAAAGAATTGATAATGCAGTTATACATATTAGCTATAATTAAGGTGGATATATAATAAAAGACAAAATGATGGGTGGAGACGACGACATGCTGTAAAGTTTTAGATAAGACAAATGTGGTGTGGCGAAAACGAATACATATGTAGTGGAATTGCACGCAGATGTCAACGTCATGCGCATAATTCATTAAATCTTAATCTTCACTGCTGCCCCTCTTTAATCTTTATGCAGACCAGTTCTCATTAACAACTTTAAATATACAAATATTAAAATTGGGTGTAGCGAAATAATATATACTCCCTCCGATCTTAATTATAAGGGTATTTCAAAGAATTTTAGAAAAATTTTAAGAAATCTAATTACATTACTTTAAGATATTAAAATTTATCGTTTTTCTTTAAATTATGTTGTTTGACTTATCAACTAATATATAATGTAATAAAACACAATATATGATATGATTAAGTAATATAATTAACTTTCTTAAGATTTTCCTATAATTCTCTAAAAACTCCTTATAATTAAGATCGAAGAAAGTAGGATTTAGAGAGTGTTTGTTTTCTATTTGCTCAAAATTACTTATGTCAACAACAGATACTATTTATGTTTTATACTGAACATTTTGAGTTTGACTTGTTTAATTTAATTCATTTCATGGTCCCTTTGTTATCACATAACATAAACTAAATATTAAATACAAATGAATGAACTCTGAGATTCTTTGCGGAATTGATTTGATTAATTATAAACTAGAGACGAGAGCTACTGGTACAACTCATGTCACATTGTGAAAATCTGCAACTGACAGACAGACAAAATATATATTGAAGAAAAGGGTGTTATTAATTGTTAATAATGTCAAACTTTATTAGCTTGATGGATACAAGTGTTTGATGACGACTAAGTCACTAATATTTTTCAGCTAGCTAGTCTTAGGCAACTTTGATTAGATAATATATACAATGAAAATATGCATGACTCTAGCAAGTGGGCTGCCTTTAACTAGGTTTCTCAATTATATTGTACCTTCAATTTCATCTCATTGATTTTCTAATTAATTGACAAATTCAAAATCAAAACTAATTGTTAAGCATAGTAGAATTTGGCTGGCCCGATTTATACTTCGAAGTTAGAAAGCTAACTCCCTCGTAATTGATGACGCAAACAGTTAACATATGTATATATTTATATATATGGTGAAGAAATAAAAATATACTAAATGGAAAAGCACTAGATCACTAACATGATATAAAGCCAACAAATAACAGCAAAAGGGCATTAAGGAAGGCAATTTGTCGACTAAATAACATCAATTTGTGCGTTTAATTTCCTTAATTAACGCTGACTCATTTAGTTTGATTCCATCACTATCCTCCACAAGCACCTAAAGAATTGACTAAGGCACGTAATAAGTAGTTGGTGCAATATTGTATTTAAAAAAGTGAGTGCGATAATGGATCGAGGTTGATATCTTGAGGGACTTGCCGAAAGTGATTCAGCATTATACATATAGGGCCGAGGTTGACGATAACTATTCATTTTGATATACTTCAATTTTCCTAAGAAAATAGATCAGACTTCCTTTTGAATCATCAATATCAATGTAAAATTAAAAATATTATAAAATGTTCGTAAACTAGCAAACATAGTAAATTAATTAGAAGCAATTAAGTCAGTTTTGACAAGTTATATGAACATCTTATTGGTGTGGTTATAATAATGAGTAGTTAGCCTGTGAAATCCAAACACGGAAAAAAAAGTAGTAAACATGCATGATGACGTCTCTTATAATGAGTTATAATATAGGAATATACCAAACAAATAGAAGTTAAGTGAAGTGAGGTCAAATGGATGCCATTTCAATTCGTACTTAGTCTTTGTTTGTATCCTATGTAGCTAATTCGTTAGTTCATTGGAGATCAGAATGGAAGGACCATGTAATTGAATTTGAAGATATTAATTTGAGTCGACGTGCCACTTTAATTTGAGTAGTGAATTATATCAGAGACCTTTCGAAGAGTAGAGAGGACATGTGTACTTATAGACCTTTGAAAGGCCACTTAATTAAGCCACCGTTGCCATTATTTTCATTGTCCATGCTATTAATTACCAATCCATGTTCCGTTTTTTTTTTCTCTCCTTTTGGTGGCTTAAACTACCCGCACAAATGTATGCTTAACCTGTTATATACAGCTAATAGCCCAATCTACAAGCTATATCCTGTCACCTAGATAACACCCCTTAATTATTCATTACTGTACATAAATCTCAAGTCTAACGGTATAAAGATTCTGAATATTCAAGGGTGGGTTAGTTTAATTTATTATGCCCTTAAAATTAATTAAGGCAGAGAATGATCAAAATAAGTTTTTTTTTAAAAAAAAAATCTAAGTCACTATTATTCATATATATGTGTATTTGACTCTTCTTAAAGATCATTATTATCTTTTTAACTTTCAAAACTTATGGTGAAGAATTTAATGTTGAAAATATAAAAACCAAATTAAATTATCCAGAGTACAAAAAATATAGGAAAAGGTTGCATGAGGGCCAAAATATTCATAACTAAGTTGTAAATAACATGATATCCTGTAAGTTTTACTCTGGTGTGGTGACTACTTAATTGGAATCCATTTGGGAATAATCCAAAAATAATCGAAGGAGACGAGCAACAATATAGTATAACTAATACGAATACTATGCCGATAATATATGAATGTGGACATGCTATATATACACTAAATGTATGGAGTAGAAAATTAATTTACTGATTCAATTGGGTAAACAGCATATACGTATGGTCAATTGAAAAGTTGAAATTCTCCAATCAACGAGTAGTGTTAATTATGATTATATTCCGACTATAATAAGTGTATTGGATGTTAAGAGTTTTGTGGTGTTTGATTCTTCCTTCTCCTTCTTCATCACATAATATGGGATCGTCAAATAATATAATTAATGTGGGAAGGAGAGTGAAATTAAATTAACATTGAATTTATAGCTTAATTAGCTCAGGGATAAGATTGAGATGTTGGTACAGGTTTCTCGATGCCCGTGTCCATATTCTGGGCCCAACAAATCACGTCATTAAGCCAGATGCTTTTTAAATGTTACTAATATTATTAAGAAACATTAAAAATTTGAAAATTCGGCTTCTTTAAGGGTTATTTGATTTGAAGGGAGGGAATGGAAAGAAAATGTAAGAATTACCTTGTTTTTGTTTGGTTTGATAGCAACGGAAGGAAACGAAGTGATTAAATGACCATCTGTTTGGTTTAAGAAGGGATGACAGTGGAGATAATAAATAATTTACTATTTTATCTTTATATTTTAGATTATATCTTTTTACATATATAAATTAATCTACATATATACAGAAAATATTTTAGATTATTTATGTGGTTGAGTGAAGAAGCTTGTTTCTTTTAATTTTTTGACACCGGTAAAGATGAAATTTTATAAATGGAAAGGGATAAATTAGCCAAAAAATTTGCCTTCCTTAGTAAAAAAAAATCCAATTTAAAGGGAACTAAAATAAGGGAAAGGGATTAACTCATTTTTCATCTCCTCCGATCCCTTCCAAAAGTTCAAACTAAATAAGGAGATGGACTCATTTTACATCCCCTCCAACCAAATAGGCTCTAAACATCTAGTCATAAGTTAGATCATTGGCGATGTGTACGGAGATGGTCTCGACCATCATTAAAACCCTTTTGAAAAGTCTACAATGCGAGGGAATTAATTATTGCTATAAGTAGGGGTGGAACCAAGCAAGGCAGCCTGTCAGGGGCATAGGCTTGGGCTGGTCAAAGCCTGGCCTGATATACTAACATACCATGCCCAGGCTTTTTAAAAAGCCTGGTTTCTTAATCAAGCCAGGCACAGGCCGAGACATAAGCCTGGTAGGCCTATCATGTCGGCCTGGCTTGATAAGTGTTATATTAAGAAAAAAATGTTAGGGCGCAGGTGGCATCAGAGCAAATGGCAATGGCATGAGTCATTGTCTTTAAGTCATGACTGTGGGCGTGGAGTGAGACTCAAGAGTGAGAGTGAGACAGGACTAGAGACTCGAGAGTAAGAGTAAGAGTGAGCTTCTTCTTGGTGCAAAATTTTGAGCATCCCAGACCCAGCAGCATTCGAGGATAGCGTTCTAGCCGTGAGGCCGTCAGCCGTCCCCCAGTAAGCCTGAGTTCATCGTTCTCGCCGTCGCTTTCGACCTCGGTGGCATTTTCTTCTTCAATTGAGCTTACTGCTTCAAATCTTGGCTTGGATAGTTGGATCAAAGGCAGATGTGGTAGCATTGTTGGTTCTTCTTCACTTTTCAACAATCCTTCGTGCTTCTTCGTTCTTCAGAGATCTGCGACAGTGAATCTCAACTCATTGCTTGAGGTAGGCTTTTTCTTAGTTTCCTTTAATTTTTCTCTTATATTAGTATGTTCTGCAAGTGCTAAGACTTTCCCACAGTTTTGCTTGGGTTAAATGCTTCTTCCATGTTAAATGCTTGATGTTTTGCAAGGTTTTATTCTCCTTTCTTGTTGCCCCCTTTGGCTTTCGTAAATGTAAATGGGAAGGATTTCAATGTAATGAGATATAAATCTAGAACCAATATATTATACTATTTTTTTAAACTTATAATACTTTATTATACTTTAATCTCACATATTACCATGTTTTTTATCATACGGGTGGATCCTTCCTCTGTTATTATTTGTGCCGCCACGCTCATACAAATTTCTGTAACACAAATTTAGACTGGTGTTTCTTGTGCTATTATTGCTTCCTTATGGCTAAACACAAACAATTAGGGGATGTCTCTTCCGCACAAGAATGACTCTATTTTTTTCATTGTTCATTTTTGCTTGAAAGTTGTTCACTAGTGCTCGCTAATTCAAGCTTTTTAGTGTTTATTGGAGTTCTCTTGGGAGATTATTTTACCTGTGGCATGCTTTTGTTTAGTTTGATTGGGTTCTGTATATACATATGTAGTTTCGCATGCTATTCTGATTCATTAACTAACGTGTTATACTTATACCATCTCTGTGTCTATATTATACTTTAATCTCACATATTATGCTTTTCCGTTTTTCAGTTTCTCTGAAGTATGAAACCAGAATTGTTAGGTTAGGATAATATGGAAAATGGTTCCATGATATGTGATATTCTTTGCATTGTTAAATAAATTATGCATTGTTAGTTAGTAAATTATGCATTATTTGCTGTTAATGTAAAAGTTAATTGGGTCTAAATTATGCATTGTTTGCTGTTAAATAAATTATGCATTGTTAGTTAAACTAAACTTCTTTATTTTGTATGTTTCAGTTGTAATTAATGTCATTGCCATTTGAGAGTGAAACAATATCATATGCTTCAGTTCCTACTAAGGGCATTGAGGGTTCTCAACAAGCACCAACAAATTGTAGTGAGCAAGCAAGTCAACAAATGGTGATGGTGATGATGATATCATTAAGAACAAGAGAAGGAAAACCTCAGTTGTTTGGGATCATTTTGATCAAGTTGAAAGTAAGAATGGGCTGAAGGCTAAGTGCAAATATTGTAAGAATCCATTTGCATACTCATGGAAGGGAGCTAGTACTACCCATCTTTGGAGACATTTGAGATCTTGCGGACCAAAGAGGTCACTTGATGCTTCAAAGGACAAGCAAGCTACCATTCCATTCAAAACTTCCTCTAAGAGCATCAATCCATTTTTGGCATTAAGTGGTAGATACCCTAATGAAAAGATGAGGGAAATAATTGCTACGGTAATCATGGTGCATGAACATCCTTTCAATATTGTAGAAGATGAAGTTTGGATATGGGGCTTCTAATATGCAAATTCTGATTTTCAGAAATTTTCTCGTAAGACAGCAAGAAATGATTGTTGGCTATATATGAGGCAGAGAAGAAACGATTGAAAGCCATATTATAAGGAGTGAACAAGATTAATTTGACAACCGATATGTGGAGATCAAGTCACCAAGTCACTGAATATATGATTATCATTGGACATTATATTGATGTGGGGTGGAATCTTCAAAAGAGAGTTTTGAGTTTTGTCAAAGCTCATGCTCCTAAACGTGGAATTGATGTGGTTGATGCAATTTTCAAGTGTTTGAAGGCTTGGGGAATTGAAAATGATAACTCCCTATTTTTAAGATCAATTTAGGATATATTTTAATATATTTAGGGAGTTATCCTTAATTAATTAAAGGGATTTAGATAAGATTTTGTCAAGATATCAATATAGAGCACAATTTAAGGGATTTCATTTTAAATATCAAAGATTAGGATAGAATAATCATACTAATCACAAATAATAATAACTTGATATTAAAAAAAAACAAACACTCGCACAATAAAGCAAAAGGCAATAGTAGTTGTTGTTGTTGTTATTATTATATTAGTTGTCTTATCCATCTATTGTGTTATTATTATTGGATCACCATTAAATCATATCATGCAGAAAGTGAGTACATGATTGGATAAAGTAAGACTTCAGAAATAAAAAAATAAAAAAAGGAAAGCAGCTATAATTATATGGAACATTTGCTATAGCAATATATATACATTAAATGGCAGCAATTTGAAAGAAGGCACAGGCGCACGAGAACGGAGAAAAGAATCATAATGCTGAAAAAAAAAGACAGAAATGCAAAGAGAATCAGAACAGAGATTTGGACAAGAGGAACAACGATCGTGAGAGAGCTGATTCTTCTTCTTCTTTGAGCGTAAGAGCAATTGCAGAGGAGGGGGACTCAGATTTGGAAATTAGAGGAGATCTTGATCTTGTTCTTTGGGGTTGAATTCTCTTATCATTAGTTATTCTTGGTTTTTATCATGTCTTTTGAATCTAAATTTATTATCTTTAATTTTAGTTTGATTCTAGACATGAGTAGCTAAATTTCTTATTCTAGGATTATTTGAACCTTTATATGGATTGAGTATTTTATTTTTCTTTCTTTTATTTATGAATAATTTCTTTTATGTTAATTTTACTTTGAACTTAATGCTTCTTATTAATTGGCCACTAATAAGATAGATTAGTTTATTTTATTGATGCTTGAGAGAGCTAAATTAAATATAGAACTTGGGTTTAATCCTGTGAGAATTTGAAGTTTGCGTGATGAATGGATAATTTTGTTGTTAAGATAGAGATATACTTGTTGACCTCATATAGCCAAAAAAAGGATTTGTTTAGAAATTAGGATTTAATTAATTTATTGAGATATTAATATATTAATTAAATTAAACACGTATTTGGAGACTTGAGATAACACTTATAGGTATAATATTATCCTGGTTAGGAAAATTGATCTTAAGAAGTAAATAAAAGAAGTGATCTAAATAAGTATTCTTGAAATATAAGGGAGATAATAATCCTAGGTTTCTCCGATCTTGAAGAAAAACCATAATTTTTTACTTCTTAATTATTATTTCTTTAAAAATTAGTTAGTTAATTAAATAGTTAGTTAGTTAATTAAATCTTTAAAACGCATTCACTTAACCTAATTAAGAATCTAATTAAGATAACTAGTGTTTATTTTGTCCTAGTTCTCGTGGGAATGATCTTTTTATATTACTTGCGACTTGTGCGCTTGCAGTTAAGCTAGACGGCTAACAAGTTTTTGGCACCACTGACTTTAGCAAAAGTTTATTAAGTTAGTTATCTTAATTGTGCGATTGATTACATTTGAGTCTTTCTTTAAATTCTTAATTTTTTTCCTTTTTGATACTCTAGGTTGTTGCCGGGTTTTCAGGTACCTTATGACTGACATATGTCCAGTGCTTTGGCAATCATTCCTAACAACCTTGACAAAGAGAACCATTTTAAAGAAGAGGAAACTAATTATGAAGCTGAATCAGTAAACGCACCAAATTCACCTGCTCGGAACAACATGGCGAATAATAATGATGATGATCGTACTTTGGATGAATATATGAAACAAGAGAATGCTACCTATGAATCCAACATTCAATTCCCATCTATTACTGCTAGGAACTTTGAGGTGAAGCCGATTATGCTTCAGATGCTCCAAATGATAGGCTCATTTTCGGGAAATCATAATGAAGATCCAACTGAGCACCTAACTTGCTTTGCTCAAATGTGTGAAAACTTCAAACAACCAGGAGTATCTGCTAATGCATTAAGACTTAGACTTTTCCCCTATCATTTGATAAGAAAGCAAAAGCTTGACTCACAGCTTTATGATAACTCCCTATTTTTAGATAAATTTAAGATATATTTTAATATATTAAGGAGTTATCCATAATTAATTAAATGGATTTAGATCAGATTTTGTCAATATATCAATATAGAGCACAATTTAAGGGATTTCATTTTAAATATCAAAATTGGGATGACAAATCATAATTTTAATAATAAAAATAACCTTGATAAAAATAATAATAACAAGAACATCATATTTTTGAATAAGAAAAAGGAAACAACTTTAGGTGGTATTATCATCATCATCATCATCTTTTATTATAATATTATTATTAGATTTGATTTCATAGCACCATCAACATTCTTCACGAGAGAGCACAATAGTTACAGATATGAATGGCAAAACTAGACTCGATTCAAAAAAAAAAGATCACACACAATATCAGATCGAAAGAAAAAGACGTATAAGAGTAATCACATCTCAAGCCCAAGATAAAAAGGAAGAAGAAATGGCAGTTTGGGAGAGACCCGGACAGAACACCACAGCAGCACTTCGACGGCGAGAGTTAACAAGGGAACAACAGGGAGAGAATGGACGAAGTGATCACGAGAGATAGCACAACGCGAGTCTTGGATTCCTGTTAGAGGTTCTTCGATACAGCAAATCTTCTTCTCTGACGAAAGGGAAGCTAAGGCTAAAGCAAAGCCCCTCCAGAGGATAGTGAAAGCCGAACCATAAGTTGAAAACAAAGGAGGCAACTAGATTTGAAATGAGACAGAAGCCACACCAATACATTGAGTTGAACTTCAAGCAAGAACAAAAGGACGTGATAGTTGCTTTGTTCTTCAATCTTGATTTTTCTGTTCTGACCATGACTTGCTACTGCTAGGATTTAATTTTGAATTTGATCATGAATATGAGTAGCTAAATTTCTTGTTCTGGGATTATTTGAACCTTTATATGGATTGAGTCTTTTATTTCCCCTTTCTTTTATTTATGAATGATTTCTTTTATGTTGATTTTAATCTGAACTTAATGCTTCTTATTAATTGGCCACTAGATTAGTTTATTTGATTGACACTTGAGAGAGCTAAATTGAGTATAGAACTTAGGTTTAATTGTGTGAGAATTTGAAATTTGTGTGATGAATGAATAATTTTATTGCCAAGATAGAGATATACTTGTCGACCTCACATAGCCAAAAAAAGGGATTTGTTTTGAAATTAGGATTTAATTAATTTATTGAGATATTAATATATTAATTAAACTAAACACCTATTTGGAGACTTGAGAGAGCACTTATAGGTATAATAGTATCCTGGTTAGCATAATTGATCTTAGGAAG
>JBAGKO010000009.1:935732-946991 GCA_037177275.1 Acacia concinna
AATTTTCTCTTTTCACAATGAATATCTGTAAACACAATAATTTATAGCAATTTCAATAAATTAATGAGGTATAAATTAAATTGCTCGGAAGTAAATTTTTCTGATTGCCTCTCTCCTCATATTTTATATTGTGCAGAAAATTTCACATAAATTAATACGGGATTTCTTTTTAGGTTTTGAATAGTGAAATATGTAATTTATATTAATTTTGGCTACGATATATGAACAATTTTAATGAAAATGCCCCACCAGTTGCTCTTCGTGGGTGTGGTCGGCATTAACCATAGTTACTTTCATGGGTTTGTTTGATACGCTATTCTCAAAATAGAGTTAGTCTATGGTATTTTTCTGGAATTTTATCTTATTAAAATTGAAGATGAAAGAAGTATAATATAAAAAAGAATAAAGGTGTACACAACCTCCCGAAATATTTTTAAAAATGTGTTCAACACCCTAAACTATTTAATAGTGTAATTCTAACCACAATCTTTTTAAAATGGGGCAATTATTCCACCCCATCTTAACTGAACTTCTAATATAGTTATATATAATCATCACCAAGCTCATTAGATTTTAGAGAATATTTTCCTTTACAAATTAAACTGCCCTTTGTAACAAAATTATTATTCAGTAATTTTAAAACAAATATATTAGGCAACGTTCTCACAAATAAAAATATGTTTTTTAAACTCTACGTACCATAAAAGTGAACTGAGTTACAGTCGATGTTAGTAATTTGTCTTGGTTGGGGGGGGTGGTTCTTGGTCGGACTTGTGCGAGCGTTTTCGCGAAATTGGATATTAATCTTGGGCTCTTTTTTTCCCTTCTTTTTCCCGCTTTGGACTTATGTTTTCTAATTTAAAGAATGCGCTAGTTATTAAATCCCGGACCAAATTATTCAAAGCGGGAAAAAATCCGTATTAATATGACAGAGGTAATTTTTTATTTTTAAGAAGCCAAAATATGAGGAGGAGCCAATAACGGGAAAAAAAAATTAGTTCAATTAAAAATATAATGAGAAAATAGAGGCAAGAGATGCGTATTAGGCTGCGTTGGATCCGAGAGCATAACTCACGTAATGGTTAAGACTACTAACAGTGTTTAAACAGCAGTGCACCAGAACAGAAAGAAATTAGAAGATCAAATGAAAAGGCGCAAAAAGTTTCAATTGCTTTGGGTGACTTTTTGCTACTTGGTATGGGGCTCTATTTATGGAGAACCCTAAATTGCCCTCCAAGCTATAATCACTCAATAATAAATTGCTGAGTGATTTTTTAATCAAGAGAAAACCTTCCATATATATTTTAATTAACATTTCTGAATTCAATTGCAATTTATTTATAAAATAATTATATATCAAGTCTCTTTTAAATTTGAATTTTATTTTTGGAGTAATTGACTCAAGTTTAAAATCCAACAAGTTCGGAGCAATATATACACAGAGACAAAAATGGATGTCATTTAATATTCAATGATATTTAAACCAAGTGCAACATATGTATATTTGGATAAATAGAGCCGAAGACAAAATTATAAAACAAGAAGAAAGAATATAAACAAGAGAAATGAATTGAAAACTACATTTTCTACCCCTTGTGAGTTGCGAGACATCGGCAAAGCTTCCTTTAAGTCGAATCTGGGCATCCTGAGTGCTTCTGGTCATGGAACTCTAAAGTCCTTCGGCTAAATAAACTCTCCATTTTTTGTTGGAATATGAGAGGACTGCCTCTCTGACGCACCTAGTCTTATTCTAACCTCAAAATTAAAAAAAAAAAAGGATAAAAACAATAAAAAGAAGAAGAAAGAAAGTGTTTTTTTTTTGTAAAGTTTTTACAATTTTTTACCCGAGAATTGTTTTTACTATCAGATTTTATTAAAAAAAGTTGTAACATTTGATATAGTATGGAGATAAAATGGTGAAGTGTTGTATTTTATACAACTTTCAAATATATATAAATACTTTAAATTGTGCAACTTCAATTTATTTTTTAAATAGTAAAAAGAGAAAAAGACAAAAAAGTACCATTGAAATATATAAAAGACAGAGATATTTGTTAATATATATGCCCAAATTGTTAATATATCAACATTAACAACTTGGGTATCTATATTAATAACTCAACATATCTATTCTTGTTTTACCTATTTTAATGTAACCTTTCTATCTTTCTCCCTACAAAAAATTTGAAACTACACTATTTCATTTCTGTAAGATATTTAAACTAAGTTTAGGAAGGTCCTTAAAAAATGTATTTATTTGCAAGGACAGAATATCTAAATCAAAAATAAAAATATTAAATTGCCCTTGTCCTCTCCCACACCATTCTTCAAGTTCACAAAATATCTATTTAAGTGCATTAAAACTAAATATGCACGTCATAATGGAGAGATTAAGTAATTAATTTTAAACAGGAAGGTAAAAAATAATTAATTAAGGCTCTCCTACTGTTTTATGTATCCGAAATTTTTTAAGGATTAATTTTGGTATTTATCAATGAAAAATAAATTTTTATAAGCTTGAATGGTTAAATAATTGTCTAAATTAATTTTCCAAATTTTAGACAATTAAATAACTCATAAAAAATTTCATTTTGGAAATATTTTATTCTTTATGAAAAATGCCAAAGTTAATCTATTCAATTAATTTAAACAATTTCTAAATGGTTATACTTGAAAAGATGCATAAAATTAATTTTGAAAACAGTGAGAAAATCATTTTATTTTTTGCCTAAAAATTCATATATGAAAAAGTTAATTGGCCCAAAACTGAGGCCCAAAACGTGGAAGAAGAGAAAAAAAAGACCTTTTTTATATTATTAGCGTTGGCCCAATAAATGAAAAAAGGCCTAGAAGCGCGCCTGTGATCCACATGCTTCAGTTAAACGACGCCATTTCATTCAAGCCGAAACGTTGTCGTTCTGAATAGCAGAGGGAGGGCGCCTTCAAGGATCAAAACGACGAAGTTTAGAGTGCTGCTCAAAATGGCACCGTTTCATACATCTCTCCCACTCATTTTCTACAAACCCTACCTGACCCAACCTAAAACATCAACTCAACTTTGCGGCTGCGACCCACAACGCTCCAGGTGGTGTTTTCCGGCGAACGAGGCTGTGATTTTGACAGTAATGGCATTGATCTCAATGGAAAACATAGGGAAAACGTTCTCCTCACAATATTCGCTCAAAACATCGATGAAATCACATATTCAACACAGTGATAGAAACATAATCAAAAATGTAAACGACAAGTGCGATGTTCTCTCAGTTTCGGCAAAGATGAAGAGAAATACAACCAATAAACCATCGAGATCAAAACTCGCAACAGAAAAATAAACCAAACAAATCTCACATAAGAAAGAAAAGCATGCGAGATCAAAAATAGAATCAGCCGATACAAAACCAAACGATGAACATCACATAAAATTTCAATCTCTTTCCATATTATCACTGGCACAAAACAGAGACAACAGGGAAAAAGAGAAACAAAGCTCTAAGCAAATCCATACTCAAAAAACTCAGGCAATGCGTAAAAAGGAAATCAACGATAAGAAAATCACTGAAAGCCAAAGTCTCTGACGAACCCAAAAGAAGAAAAAAAAAAGAGAGAAAACAAAACAAAATCTGGGATTTTACAAAAAAGCCTCTTCTTTTTTTTTTTTTTTTTGCAGAAGCATATTTCGGATTCTTCATCCTCTATGATCCAAAATTTCAATTTTAAAATATGAATAATCTCTGATCTAGAAGATCATCCCCGATCAAAATTAGAAGGCAGAAAATCAGAGAACCTACCTTTGATGCCACATGTAGAATAAATTAAATTCATGGATAACAAACATAGAATAATTTATCCATTAATAAATACAGCGGAACACTAAATACCTCTAGCCATTGCTAATTCTTAATCAGGAACTCAAATCACCGGATAAATAAACAACTGCAAAACAAACACTAGTCAGTTTGTCAAGACTCTTCTAATTGACTGTAAGGCATAGTGATGTGATTGTGAGATAGCTGTGGCCAGTCAAAAAACCTCAAGAGACGGTTAGGGTTTCTGTTCCTAATGCTCTGTGTTTTTTTACTGTAAACTTTGTGCACGTGTATTTTCACCATCAGAAAATCACTTAAATAGCCAAACAAAATCCTAATTTTACTGGGCCTTTTAACTGACTAATGGGCCATACTTAGAGTATTTTAATTACCCTAATTTACAACTATGTGATTAATAATATTAATTAAAATACTAACAATATGCAGTAAAAGCACAAGCTTGTGAAGCATCTTCCGTGAACAACAAACCTTACTTCATGAGAAACAGGACCGTGATAGGATGATCAAGCATTTCCAAAAGGCACATCTGGAAGAGAGTCAAAAGGGATGATAGGAGGTATGTAGGCTTGAGAGGGAATTGAATATGATGGGAAAACTCTTGGAGGGCTCCAGAAAAATATTAAAGGAAACACAACAGGCTTTCAATGAATACATGATCCGTTGTCCACAAGCCAGTGAGCTTGTTCACAATGAGGTTCTTGGTTTTGGGAAAAGAACTAGAACAAACAAAGTTTCTGATGATTGAGAAGGCTGCTGGACCATATACATATAAATTTTAGAATGGAATTCATTCAATGGGGGAATATTGATGGTTGTTAAGGCTTAAGCAAAACTCTTGATCAAGGTCAATGCTAAGTGCTAGTTTTTGTATTGTTCAGGACGTGCACTAGTAGTGTGAAGGACATACTATTTAGTAAGGTTTATATCTTTTTTGGTTTTGACTCTTTCTCTAAGCAGTTCAAAGTACAATACCATATGGGTTGGTCAGCAAAGTAAAATAGAAAATATCATACATAGTTAATTTTTTAAGTCAGTTTAGGAGACCATGATGACAATGGTAATTTTTTTCCTTGTAACAATGTGAGATCTAATCCCCCAAGTTGTTGTGATAATCTGTTATTGTTTTCTCCATTTTGCATGTAAAAGTTAACCCTTCCTTATTAGAATCCATCATTTTATTGAGCAGTTGAGGGCTGATTGGATTGGAGGTGGCAAAAGTGATTTTTGATGATAATTGACTTATCATAAATGACTTTAGAAGAAAAAAAACTACTTATTAGAAGTGACTTGTGTTTGGATATGGAGTAGAAGTGACTTATTGAGTAGAGGAAGTGACTTGTGTTTGAGTTGGAGGTAGTAGAATGACTTATTGAGAGTAGAAGAAGTTCCTTTTTTTCTCTCAATAGGTTAGCTGGAGATAAGTTACTTTTTTGAAAATGTTTGGTGAATTATGTAAGCCATCCAGGAGCCAAATTTTGAAAAAGTAACTTAACTTCAGAAATTAAGTTACTTTAAATAACTCTTGGCTTCATCCTAATACCCCCTTAATATTTGACCAGGATAGGCTAAAATTATTGAAGATATATATATATATATATAATTTAACTGCTACTATCGCAATAAAAATATAAGTACAGATTGTGTCACACAATGACAATACCAAAACCATATCTATATATGCAGGTTGTACATGCATGACTAGATATATTCTTTTAGGAAAAAGACAAATAAATATGCCATAAATATTAAAAACCCTGAAAGATGATTCAAATTTAGTAAATGATAAATGACAGGTAGAAGATTGGTTGGTTTTAGTAATTCTTTGTTGAGTTTTAGTCATTATCTGCTCAATTTGAGTCATTCTCTGTTGAGTTTTGGTCAGAGTCTCTCATTTGTCATTTACCAAATTTAAGTCATCTTTAAGGTTTATAATGTTTAGAGGGTATTTATTTGTCTTTTTCCCTATTCTTTTTCCTTTTTCAGAAGAAAATGGTTGACAAGGATATATGTAACCTATAGATTGCTTGCGTTTCATATACTTTTGTGAAGCTAAGTCTTAAGATGTTGGCAAGTTAGTCATTCATGAGGAACTAGGTAGGTACCAGGGACAAATTTTACTTTACTTTTAAATCCATCAGGTATATAAAATGAAAATAAAAAAAATAAAAAAGTGGCTTTTTGAATTTGAACATAAAATGAGTATTTTATATCTTTAAAGTTAAAACGAGACAAATTTTAGTATTAGATAATTACATAGATTAGCACATCTACACATGAGGAATGTGAAAAAGAAATTGTTTTCCGAACTTTGCATTATAACTTAGTTAACACTATTACAGAATGTAAATATTGTGTCCCTATACAACGTCCTTTTTATAAATTAGGGACATCAACTAGTGAGATGATGGCATTTTCATAATTCTGTTCGCTTTAAAAGGTTGGTGGGAAAGTTTCAGCATCAGAAATACAAAATTTGGATGCGGATAAGGTGAAATCTGTGTCCCCAGTTGCTATTGAGATGCATATTGCAATCCGCGCCCATTATCTGCATCCCAAATAAGGTTGGAGACGCGGATAAGCGTGAAATTCACATCCCTAATAGCTATTGGGGATGCAGATTTCAATCCGTGAAACCATATCCACATCCCTATTTGCTGATTGGGGATGTGGATTAAAAATTTACGTCCCTTATCCTTGAATGGGGACGCGGATAATGTATAATCCATATCCCCAATCACGGATTGGGGACGTAGAAGATGTTATGAAAACATGAGGGTCATTCTAACACCCTCATGTTTTTCTTTTGCACTTCTCTCTCATTATTACACAAGTCCATTTCCTCATCCTTTCTTCTCTTCTCTCCTTCCCATTCTCTCTTGCTCCTTCAATGCCGTGGGTCTCAGTGTCTTCATGGGTGTTCATTGTCGAGTCCTCCACTGTTGTAGTGGGTCTTCATCACTGTTGAGTCCTCTATTGGTGTCGTGGGTCTTCATCGTCGTTAGTCATTCAAAGTAGTGTCGTGGGTCTTCAGGGTGGTGTCGTGGGTCTTCGTGGAAGGTGTTCACCGTCGGTCCTTCAAACATGGTGTCGTGGGTCTTTGTGTAGGTTGGGTCACTTGCCTTTTTCATTGAGTTGAGGCCTTCAAGCTCCCTCCTTGTCACTCTATAGCTACCATTGATAATCACTTCGCAGGTGCATGTTTCTCTTTGTTTTTTTATCTTGCATTTTAGATTTTGAAGATAATTAGTCAATGTAGTTTATATGGGTGTTTGATTGTTGGTAATTAAATTGGACAAAATTTACGTAGAAAATTATTAATAATATTTAGAGTTTAGAGAAAAATTTAAAAGTTAGCGATTTTGTTTAAGATTGAACTGCAGTTAGAATGTAGTTGAAGTATTAAGTTGAAAATCATAATAAGAATGTACGTAGTTGAAGTATTAAATTGAAAGAGAAAAAATTATTAAGTTGGAGTGATTTAGTTTAAGTATTGTAGGATCACTAATATAAGCATTATATTACATTGAAAATTGTCATTGTTGATATTTAAAATTAAAGAGAAAAAGTTAAAGCTATGTAAAATTAGGAAACTTTGTGGCATTTTACTTGGACTGATATGATATTTTGATGAAATTGTTGATATATAATATTTTGATATAGTTTTGTTTGAATTGAACTAAATTGGGTTATTGTTAAAATTTTTGAATGTCTTACTTATAAGAGGAAATACTGCCGATTTTTTTTAAAAAAAGGTAAAAGGCAATTAGTTTATTTTACCCACGATTGTTTTAAACTTGATTGTTTTTAAAGTTGAGTGTTGATGAATGTGTCTTAGGAGGTAGCAAAATGAGTCATAATTGGATGAATGCTCTGAGAACTAGTGAGGAATATGAGAAAGGGGTAGAAGAGTTATTGAATTTGCTAAAAGGAACACGCTTGACAAGAAGGGGAGATATTTTTGTCCTTGTGTGAATTGTTTAAATGAGAGTCATCAGAATGTTGATGATATAAGAGATCACCTATGTAACACCTTAAATCAACAGACCAAATATTAACAAAAATATCATATATAACCAGTAAGGACGTTCAACATCCGAATAATCAAAACACATATGTAATTCAAATAAAAGCACACTCTAGTTTTTTAAGTAACATCCTCAAAATAGTTTAGTAAATAAAAATAAATGCGAAAGTCTTAGGGTCATGGCAAATAAAACAACATAACATATGCTCTAGGAGTACAAAAGAGCCATCATGGCTAACTCCACAGATGTCTTCCCTTGCTTCCTACTAGATCAATCACCTGAAAAATGTTAATACGGAGGGATGAGATGCCACGGTCTCAGTAACTACTGAAAGTTTCTACCACACACAAGTAAATCACATATGACAAAATAAGGAATTGATTACACATGTATTTGCATATATCATGAACTTCATATAACACAATTTCAAATTAAATCATCATTTTCAAATCTCTATTTTTATCATGATAAACAATTATAATTATGCCATATGCAACCTCCCTTATATCATTGTCCACATTTATTTCGTAATCTGGAGCCATAGGCTAACACATAATTAAATAGAAACTCATCCATTTAATTGGATTGTCCCAAACTCACCAGTTTCTTAAGATACACTCGGCCAAAGGTATAGAACTCAAGTTTATACTATGACTCCCCTCCTTAAAACAACAAATCCAAGGAGATGTTCCAAGTCCTCAACTCCAACACAAATTCCAGCCAAAGAAAAGTATGGAAGAAGGGGCCCTGAAAAGTGTCATCCATTATGCACTGAGTGATGGCATACCACGTGGTAAAAGATCTCAATATATAAATTCTTCCTCACTCCAACCCATCACAAATGCAACCTCCATGAAATGTATATTCAATCACCAGTGTGTGTGTGTGTGTATAATATTATCAAGATAAGGTACAATAATTCATTCTTCCATTCATATTAAGCGTTAGTACACATAAAAACATGTTTGGAATGAACAATAATCTAAACATGTATTAACCATAATTAACATATTTACAAAGGAAATAAACATAAATTTCAATTAAATTCACTTGTAACATCACTTATTCGAGAATTTAGGATACATACACATATACATATAATTCAGTCCATTTTTTCAAAAATCATTCAACATTTAATCACACACAATTCACAAGTATATGGAAGAATATTCAGAGTTACCTGCTACTCCCTAGCACATAGATAAGCACACAAGAGTTTCTCCCAAGCTCTCAATAGGAGTCTACAAAATATAAATTTAAATTTCAATTAGTAGTTTACTCACAACTATTTTAGAGTTATTCTAATTATAGCCTAAAATCTAAATCTACTCCTAAAAGTTAATAATATATAATATATGTTTGTTAGTTATCACATATTTTCTTTTAATTTTTAGATTATTTTTTTTTATACATTCATAGAGACAAAAACCGTCATTGTTTGAATACATGAGATTCATGTGGCAACAATAGGCATGTGTTGGCAAAAATGGGAGTGTACAGTGAAATAGAAAGAAGGATAAGGAAGGGAAAAATCATAATAATGAATGAAGAAGGATTCTACAGGATTCAACTATATGTGTGTGTGTGTGAAATCCAACACCACATAGTATTTCCTTAGTTTGTACTCTTGCTTCTCACGCCAATAACCTTCTTGCCTTAACACTCTAGTGACCGCAGGAAACTTATTGGCAGTGCTTTGTATCCATTGTATCTAACCGTTTTAATATATTCCTTTTCACTAAAAAAAAGCCATGTTATTTAATGCGCTATGTAATTTTCTATACCTATATATAATATTAAATTTAAATCAGATTCCTTTATAAATCATAAATAGTTAATGTAATTACTAATTACGATGCACAGCCGCACTTGTACAGAGGGCTTCCAAGAAGAGAAAAAAATTGGAAGAAAGAGGGATGGTATATGAACACTTCCCAAAGAAAAAGAAACATTAAAATAAATACACACACACCCGCAGAGAGAGAGAGAGAGAGAGAGGATTTCGGGAAGGAAGGAGAAAAAATAATAATGGAAGGAGGAGCACGATTTGTTATACACACACGACAGTCAAAGTTGGAAGATGGGATGGGTATGATGGGACAAGACAAATAGGAAAAGTTCAAAGATTGATGAATTAGACATGATAAAACATTGATGGAGTGAAGACTTATCGGTAGAGGAGAGGAACAACGCACAACCTGAAGCTACGACGCCTTAGGGTCTAGGTTTTTGAGGAGGGATGTTTGAACAGTAAATGGACTTATATAGGGGTGGGCCTAGGGTTTGCTTTTGAATAAAATAATAATATATTTTTTTAAAAAAATAAAATAAAATAATAATGGGCATAATATTCAGACAATATTGTTATTTTTTTTCATTTTCTAACAATAAGATAAGTTTACTCACATATACTTATATGTTTGAAATAATTATTCTAAGAAAGTATTTCATTTGCATTATTTTTATTTTATAGACTAATTAGTTTAATATATTTTTATTAGTTTGAACTTGATACTTATTATCATTCATTTTTTTATGTCTTAATTTATTATAACTCCTGCTAAATAAGGTTGGACTACAACTAACTCTAAGTTCAAAATTTAGGATGTTACAACGACATTGGCTAACCAGTCCAGGTATTGTACTTCTCTTACTGACCCGATGTCAAATAGCTTCTGGATCTCTTCATTTATGATGTGGTTTCTCTTAGGTATGAATTTACACCGCTTTTATTTTATGGGCTTGAAGGTGGGGTCGGTGTTAAACTGGTGTGTTATCACGCTCTAATCGATCCCTGTCATATCTGCATGCAACCAAGCAAAACAATCGTTGTTATAAGTAAGGAAGGTTAGAATTGTACCTCACATAAAAGGGGATAGATATACTCTTAGGTAAATTTTCCGCTTCGGTTGGTTAGCATCGAGGGGAACTCCTTCTAGCTCTTCCTCAGTAGGGGTTTCTATACCTCCAACCTAACGTGGTTGCTATAATTGCTATGTCGTTGCATCTTTTGAAGGCTTTAGAGATGCTTAATAACATTCTTGTGACACTTTCTGGTCTCCCTCTATTTGTCTGATGCCCCACGACGTGTAAAACTTAATAACTTGATAAAGAGTATACGAGACCGCTTTCATTTGATGGATCCAAGGGTTGCCCAACAAGGCTTTGTAAGACGAAGGGCAATCTATCACTTGATATTTGACCGGTACGTTCATCCCTTCAATGAATGTCAAGAGTGTGATCTCGCCAAGTGCGATATGTTAGAACCGATTGTTCACCCAAGAGGGGGTGAATTGGGTGTGCAATAAAACCTTATATATTTTGTAAATCTTTTCGCATGTTTAGCTAAAACTCAGAGTATGAAAACAATGAATTATGAATACAAGGTTATTGAATCAAGTTATATA
>JBAGKO010000009.1:956264-976526 GCA_037177275.1 Acacia concinna
AATATATATAATAAATAAAATATATTTAAAAAATCCTATATATATATGTATATATAATAAAGGGAAATGACACTTAAATACCACTTGAATTTCCAAAACCCAAAAAGGTTTGTTAGCATTTCTAAAAGACACCAAGGAATCATGGACCAAATTGGGTTTTTTTTATGTTTCTGAAGGGAAAAGTGGTACGGACACTAGCGAATTCCATTACTATTATAGGTAATCACATTAATCTTATAGCGAAAAATCTCATCTCCTTTGTTTTCCAAATTTGCTGAAGTGAAAAGTGCTTCGAAAACTGGCGAATTTCATTACTCTTATAGGTAATCTCATTACTCTTATAGTGAAAATCCTCTCTCTCCTCTGTCATGGGCATATTTCTCTCTCTTCTGTCACTATGCGTCAATGTCAGTGTCAGATGAATAGTGATAGTGAATAGTGACAAAAGGAGAGAGAAAAACAGATATTAGAAAATTGTAGCGAATTCTATTACTCTTATGAGTAATCTCATTACTCTTATAACGAAAATCATGTTACTGTTCACATATGAAATTTGAAAACCTAGATTCCTCCCTTGGGTTTTTAATATGGGAGAATTCTAGAAAAATACCTCCCCAAATTCCAAAACCTTAAAAGGGATGTTAACATTTCAAAAAGACACTAAGGTATCATGGACTAAATTGGGGTTTTGAAAAACATGAACAGTAGTAATTTTCACAAGATGAGTAATGGTTTTTGCAAGAAGAGTAATGGTTTTCGCAAGAAGAGTAATGGATTTCGCTAGTCTATGTTGGTTCGTGTTAATCACTCTCTCCCCCTCAAAATTCGCTAATGTGAACAGTAGTGTATTTTCACCATTTGAGTAATGGTTTTTGCAAGAAAAGTAATGATTTTTGCTACTTCGTGTTGGTCACTTTCTCTCTCCCCTCCTCTGACGGTACTGTTCATCTGCCACTGACACTGACATTAACACTGTTCATCTGACAGAAGAAAGAGAGGAATGTACCCGTGATGTGAACAGTGTTGGATTTTCACCATTTGAGTAATAGTTTTTGCTACTTCATGTTGGTCACTATTCATATCAGCAAAATTTCAAAACCCCAATTTGGTCCATAGTACCTTAGTGTCTTTTTAAAATATTAACATCCCTTTAAGGATTTTAGAATTTGGTGAGGTATTTTTCTGAAATTCTCCCTATAATGAACCAACCGATGTTATGTTCAATACTTCTTTATGTGGTGGTAATTAAATTAATAATAGATTTACTATTTTAATGTCACAATAATTAGCAATCGCACAAACAGAAAGAGATTGCGTATCGAAAGAGGCATTGAGACTGTGTACATATATTAAGGGATGACCTATGTATCCGGAAATCAGAGCTAATTATTGACTCGAAAATAAAGGAAGAGAATTAGAAAATACGAAGCATATTCCATTCACAATAAAAATAGTAACATCTCAAAGACAGAGAAACACTGTGGAACAATAGTAAACAAAGGTCAAATTAACTATAAGTAATGAGATTCCAATTTCGTGTCTACGTTTTCTAAAAATGTGTCATCTTTCTATATAAAGATACCACACTTCGGATCTCTCTCTCTCCTCTTATTCATTGTCCTATCTAATCAACAACCAGCATTATTAATCAAAATTCACAGGTCCTGATCCATTTTCAATTGATCAATCAAATACGGGGTCATGCAAAATTCCATTATATTAAATTAAGTATCATCGATAGTATTATTCTTGTTCATCACATCTTGCAAGAGTACTAGAATTGTGTGAGAAAAATCGAACCGGATTAATATTATGGCGAGCCGGCCCTTAGAGAGGATGGTATCCATTGATGAACAGCTTCGTCAATTGGTTCCAGCCAAAGTGAGTGAGGATGATAAACTCGTTGAGTATGATGCTTTACTCATCCATAAGTTCCTCCATATCCTCAATGATTTACATGGCCAGCGTATCACCCAAACGGTAAGTGATGAGAGATCCATGATGACACAATAGAACATTATATATATATATATATATATGCTTTCTTTTATTTTCTTATTGTTCCAGTTTGGTTGTTCACCAATGGGGAAATGTTATCTCAATATGAGTGTAAATTTTATTCATATATCATGAATTATTATGATGTGGTGAGTTTCTCTTCTCATGAACTTTGAATAAGACGAGAGAAAAAGAAAAGGAATATAAATGGTAGGATATATCTATCTATCTATTTATCAATCTATCTATCTATCTAATATGGGTTCTATCAAAACATCTAGTTCTTTTTTTTAACTATTGAGTCATATTCTAGAGAATTAATACATAAATAGTTCTTGCTTTGAGGCTTACACCTATCACTTATTGTACCATGCTTTAATTAATAGAAGATGACTCATTTTTCCATTGAACTTTATGCTTATTGAAAGACGAAATTGTTATTAGTTGATTTCTAACATTTTTTAGTTCATGATTATCCATCTTTCTTTTCAATTTTGATCTTCAAATTCAATTTATTATATTATTAAAATTTAAAGATTTTAATTTTAAATTTTATTCATGATAGATTCTTTTTTGACGAGAAAGCTATAATACTACCTTTTCTTTTTATTTTTTCATTATGTGTTTAAAAATAAGGAATTAAAATTGTTAAAAGGCCTCTCATCTTAAAGTTTATTGCTCAAAATATTTAAGGACACAGGATCTTGAATGGTTGTAATTTTTGAAACCGTGAGCAACATATTTTTAGATATGTATAAATGTCTTCCATTTTGCATATGGTTAAAAATATGCTACACAGTTAAAAAAGAATTGCACCCCTGAAGATAAGTTCCACTTTATATCACCCTCAAACAACTTTTAGTATATTTAGACAATAAATATTGCAGTAACAATTTTTTTAAAGAAATTTTCCCTCATTTACTTTTTAAAAATATTTTTCTGTTCCTTTTTCGTTTTTGGCTGACACTGTTCCTCTTTCATTTGAAATCTAATCTGGTGGCACAAGAATTAACCAAAGTAAAAGGTCCTAAAAAGATTTTTTTCCCCCTTGCCCAAAGTCCTAAAAAGAGCTTGATATACACTGTTTTGATCAACAAATGAAACGTACGATATGACCGTTAGTTCATTAAAATCCTCTCCTTGAATCCAAATTTCTTCCAAACACAAGACAAGAGAGAATCCATATATTTCTAAGGAATTGAAAGAACTAATAAATAAATAAATAATGTTTGGTAATTAACAGGTGCAAGCAGCATATGAGCTTTCAGCGGAGTACGAAGGGAAGCATGAGGCTCAGAAACTGGAGGAACTCGGAAAACTGATAACAAGTTTGGACGCCGGCGACTCCATTGTGGTGGCCAAGTCATTCTCCAACATGCTTAATTTGGCTAACTTGGCGGAGGAGGTTCAGATTGCTCACCGGAGAAGGAACAAGGCTAAGAAGGGAAATTTCTCTGATGAGAACAGTGCCCTCACTGAATCTAACATCGAAGAGACTTTCCGGAAACTTGTCGTCGAAATGAAGAAGTCACCGGAGGAAATCTTTCATGAGCTCAAGAACCAGACTGTGGATCTTGTTCTCACTGCTCATCCCACTCAATCTGTTCGAAGATCTTTGCTTCAGAAATACGCAAGGTTACGTTTGTCATTTCCCATTACTATTCCTCTTTCTTCTTCAAATTGCATTCCCTTGTTTCCTTTATAAAAGATATATTTATTGAATTTGATTATAGTAGGTGAGTTAGTTAAATTAGTTAATATATAATTTATTTTTTAAAATACCTAAGACATTTTCTTTAATTCCCTTACTCTCTCCTCTCTTTAATTATTGTCAAGGGAATATCAAAATGGGTAAATTAGAAAAATATTGATAAATATAAAAATATGTATGTATCAAGATCAATTCTATAAATATATTTTATATTAACTTATTAAGAATGAAGGGAGTATTTTCAAAATTAACAATCAAATATTTCAATGAAAGGATTGGGGCTGGGAGGAAAAAGGTGAAATAGTATTCAACACCATGATGTTATTTCCTTTAAGATTTAGCATCCTAGTGCTATACGCCGGTAACATCTAGAACGCTAATCTTATTTATGGTATATCAAACCTTATTTTTATGGTGCATCTAGAACTCTCGAAAATGTATTTTTGGTTTAGGGTGTTCGTATGCACAATATATAAGATTAGAGTGATGGAAGTGTAAGAAAAATAACATTAGTGTTGGGCGCATCCTAAATAAAATTAGGGTGCCGGATGCAATATGGATCTATTGGATGCACATGAGACTAGCTAAAAGTTATAAAAATATATATATAAAAAGATTAAAAAAATGTGTATATAATTTATTTTCTACATCTTAACTTATTCTCCCTTTTTCTATAGAAACAAATGGATGCAAAAATTATTTTGGTGTGTATATATATATATTATATACACACACGAGCTTGTTGAACCATTTATTTGGCAAAAAATATGTACATTTATGAAAGCTAATCATTGAGGTGGGTGTGTTTTGGTTTAATTTACAGGATAAGGAATTGTTTGTTTCAGTTTTATGCCGCAGATTCTCCTGATCATAAGAAGGAGCTTGGCGAGTCCCTACAGAGGGAGGTAAGTTTCTTTTTTTCTTTTTTTTTTTGCACATAAGTTCTTTTTTTTTACAATTAAATTAGATTCTCTATTACCATATAGTAAAGAAAAATTAACCTAGAAAATGCCATTTTGGTTCGTTCATTCTTTTTTACGTAAATTTATTTTCTTCCTCTGTGTGTGTATCTAGATATGCACTATATAAATTCACTTGTGTTATCCTAGAAGCTCCAAAGTAATGTTGTATACATGAAAGTCACAATCTTTTACCTTATAATCATTGCCTTAGACCCATGTCATCGGAGTTAATTATGCAAGGTTTCACACATGGTTAGCTACATAGATTAAAAGATGCTATTATATTTTATCAACAACAAAATTTTTGGATAAATTGTCAATTACAATGTCCTGCTCAATAACTTTGTCAATTATTCCTTTTGGTCTTCCTCCCCTTTTCATGAGTCAATATATCTCAATCTACTCTCTTCACCGGCGCATCCTAATTTTTTTTTATACGTGTCCACACCCATCCACATTATTATCTGGACTACCTATAATTTATGCATGTGCTATTATAAAGCCCAACATCCATCACTACCATATACATTACATGAATATAATTTTGATAATTAAACAACACTACTTATAACTTAAGGATAAGAAGATAATTAAACAACACTACTTATAACTTAAGGATAAGAAGCCTTTAAGTCTTATTATATACTCCCTCCGTTCTTATTTATAAGACCTTTTTGAAAAATCTTAAAAAAAATCTTAAGAAAGATAATTACATTACTTTAAGATATTAAAGTTTGTTGTTTTTCTTCAAATTATGTTGTTTAACTTATGAACTACTATATAATGTAATAAAACACATCATATGATATTATTAAATAATGTAATTAGCTTTTTTAAAATTTTCTTAAAATTATCTAAAAACGTCTTATAAATAAGAACAGAAAGAGTATATAACATTCTGGTTGTAATATTTTCAAAAATACTATTCGATACAAATGCCACGGCTTACATGAATAACCTCAAGAGTCATAAAAAATGAATTAATTAAAACATTTTGTTTGTTCAATTCATCATTCCCCCTATTATATTCATTCATAAATTTTTATATGAGAGCTAAGGGAAACACGTTTCCTGCCTATCCTGAGCCTCTTTCCATCTGAACCGTCCATATAGGATCTGGATAGTCCAAATTTATTTTTATTTTTTTAAAAAAATTATATCAATTGGTAGATAATTTTTTTTTAAAAAAAAAGATAATCTCTTAACTATCAATTTATCAAAAAATAATTTTTTCAAGTAAAAATCACAACTTAAAAAAAAAAAAAAAATTTGTCGTCCAGATGGTGTCAAGCTCCCTCTGCCTATCCTGGGATAGGCAGGGAAACTCATTCCATATAAGTTGGCACGACTTGATAGTGTTGAAAGGAAGAATTAAAGAAATATTTCTTATTTTACATTTGAACATGAGTTCAACTCAACTTGGTATACCAAGTCCACTCAATTTATATTTCTTATTTTACACTTTATCATATATATTCTTACTCGTTTACTTTATATTACTTGAATTGGGATGGTATTCTTATTTGTTTGCATGTATGGTGGATAAATACATGACGTAAGTAGTTAGCTTTCAAAATACATAAAGGATAAACTTTTTTTTTTTTAAAAAAAAAGAATATACTAATCTCTTCTAAATTTGTAATTAATTTAGCTAAAAATTAAATATCTTTATCATATTGGAAAACGGGATTCTTTTACCTGAAGCATTCCGTGGGCTGAAAAATTTGAGGAATAAATTATCATAGATTGAGGTACCAAGATCAACCACCTCGCTAGCTTATACGATGAGTATAATAGTCAAAGTGAAAATGAAGTTTATTTTCTCTAAGTATATTTGTGATCGAATTAAGGTTTAACAATCAAGTGCAATTAAGTGAGGGGGTCAGTAATTGGTGGGGTTTTAGACGAGAGAGTAGTAAAAAAGAGGGCCATGCATGTGCTTGAAGATTTTATTAATTAATATCTAGGAGTAGCTACACGCATGGAGAGGGAGAGCCATTAAAAAAATGAGTAACTAATAATACAATTAATAGAAGTAGTTAAAAAACATAAAGAGTGTAGGTAGAGTAATAAGATAATTACAATTATTTCATAGGACATGAGCTGTGAAAGAGAAGAACCCTTGTGTAAAGAAGGATCATGTTATGCTATGCTCCCATGTGACTTGTTTGCAAGCTCTACGCTTTCTTTACTTTGTCTTCAAACCATTCCCACATGTAGGGTATATGCCCTTACTCTCTCTCTCTCTCTCTCTCTCTCTCCCCCTGTGTGTTCTTATCTCTCCATGCGTGCCCTCCATCTCTTTTTCTCTGTGTGCTTCTAGGCACCTTCTTCCATGAACTGGATTTTTTTAGTTCTTAATTAACGGGCATAAGAGTTTTGACGAAGCCCTATTAGTGATTACAGATCAGGATGAGGAAAGCGTTTATATTTATTACATATACTCTATATAGATATGCATATTCATATTTATATACTATGTATTTTTCTTGATCTGTATCAACTATCAAGGATCTTCAAGGACTATTCTTGTCATTAATTAATTAATTAATGACTACTTTGGCATCTCTGTTTGTGGGCTCCTACCCTTGCCATTACTCATACACATGCTGGCTTCGATTTTCGTAACAGATTTTTGTCCACACCATTTGATTCTTTGAAATCTGCGGTTATCAAACTTTCTCGGGGTTTTATTTTCATTTAAATTTTGCGGAGTTAACTTATAAGTTATGACAATGTACTTGATTACATTTCCCATAGGATTATTTTCACCAGTAATTAAAGCATGCCAAGAATTAATCAACATCATAATCATTAATCGTACCGGTATAAATTGTGTCAGGCTTTCTCCACAAAGTGATATGCCTTCAAGTTCATTGAATATTTTAAAGCCTTCTGGTTGGCCAATTATCTAACGCATCATCTATTACATTTATGATTGATTGTATATGAATACTATATGGCCTACGGACAAGTGTTTCGATTCGACTGATAATTCTGGTTTTTTTTATGCAACGAAAAAAATGTGAACTTTTTGTAAATCTCTCATTTCCCAGCCCCCCGTGTTTTTTTTTTTTTGGGTGGTTCGGGGGAGGTCACTTTATGCCAGATCTGAGATTTGATCCAATGCAGAGCCAGTTTCAGACAAATATAATAAATAACTGCCGAAGAATTGACTCATAGTCAACACCAGTATTGACAATGGCATATGCACGGGAAGCCTTCTGTACAGCAATAAATAAGGATTTTTACCGCTAATAAAAAAATACCTGAGCCGGAGTATTAGTAAGTTATGGCAAGAGAGAATTACGTCTGTTTAAGTTATTTAGTATAGAAGTTGACGATGGTAGAGTCATACTATAATGCAGCGTCCGTTAGAGCTACTTGTTGGGTATTACTTGCTTGAAAACCAAGGCACTTGCTAGTTGTATAATATGTATCTGCCTCCGACCTTTTCCATTGGAACAGGAATTAATCCAGATTCACACGCCCGTGTAATCTTCATCATTCCTTTCTGCTATCAAATGCCAAGTTGACAGCCTCAGACGGCAGCTTTTATGGCTGGACTTCTGGGCCAAGTTTAAGTGTGCTGGTTTTTGCTGATCTTTGGGTTACAAAGCCATAAGCAAGTTGACAACCCAAGCGTCTTTCTGGGCCACGCAAAGAAGATGATGACACATAGTAGTAGTATTGCCTTGTTAAAATTCTCCACTGCGAAAGAAATGAGGACATCTAATTGAGCATGTGTGAAGAATGCAAAACTTGCAGCATACTGCTACTGCATATATTAAATACTCATGCATGTAAATTAACTCTCATTCTATATCTGCACTATTAGCCAGCCATGAAGACAACCATAATATCCCTCATTGTTCTCTTTGATCTTACCCTGTGCTGCATATGGACAACAGCAGCAGCAGGAGCATGTCCAGACATTTCAAACAGTAACCCGACTGAGACACAAGTGATCAGGAAGAGGTATGAGGGTTGGCTGAAAAAACATGGCAGGCATTATGACAATGAAGAAGAATTTGAAGTCCATTTTCGGATTTACAAAGCCAATCTTGAGTTTATAGAGTGCGCCAATGCCCAAAATCACTCCTACAAACTCACAGACAACAGATTTGCTGACATTACAAACGACGAGTTTAGAAGTAAATATCTTGGTTTTCAACCTACACAGCATTTGCAGACAGGATTCCGGTATGATAAACAAGAGGCTTTGCCAAAAAGCATGGATTGGAGGAAGAGAGGTGCAGTCACCCCCATCAAAGATCAAGGCCAATGTGGTAAAGTTTCTTGCAAGAACAAGTTCATGGTTAAGCACCCAAGAACAACAAGTGAATCATAATTATGCATTCCTTAAATATAAGAAACCAAAATATGAGATTTACAGGAACATAGATGCATGAACAGAATAAATGAGATCCTTGAAAGAAAAAGCGTATAGATAGATCCTTCTACACATACAGTATGCTGATATTTGTCAGATGCTGATTTCAATTGCTAAGATTTCATTCCTTTATTTTTAAGTACGTCCAGAATTTCAGAGCAAGCTGAGAAGTAACTCATGGCATGAACCTTTTGGTGCAGGAAGTTGTTGGGCATTCTCTGCGGTGGCAGCTGTAGAAGGCCTCAATAAAATAAAGAAAGGGAAGTTGGTGTCTCTATCTGAGCAAGAACTAATAGACTGTGATATTAATGATGGGAACCTAGGCTGCCGTGGTGGCTACATGGAGAAAGCATTTACTTTCATTGGGAACAATGGTGGGCTCACCACTGAGAAAGACTATACTTATAAAGGGACAGGTGGTACCTGTGATAAACACAAAGCTGCACATCATGCCGTGACTATAAGTGGCTATGAAAATGTTCCTGCTGACAATGAGGAGAAACTGAAAGCTGCAGCTGCTCATCAGCCTGTCTCTGTCGCAATTGATGCAGGTAGCTCTTCCTTTCAACTTTATTCTGAAGGCATCTTCTCTGGCATCTGCGGAAATGACCTCAATCATGGAGTAACAATAGTTGGGTATGGAGAAGATAATGGTCCGAAGTACTGGCTTGTGAAGAATTCATGGGGTGAAGATTGGGGTGAATCTGGTTACGTTAGGATGAAGCGAGATACTAAGGATGAAAGGGGTCTTTGTGGCATTGCCATGCTACCAAGCTACCCTGTCAAGGAATAACGTGCCTGATGAAAGGCAGAGTAAAATAATGCAATCGTTCTATCAAAATAACTGTGCTAAGATTATCAAGCAGACTAGGAAGTTAGGGTGGACAGAAAGAAATAAATATCAATCAAAAAGTTCGCTTAACATGTAGAAGTCAAACACTGATCATTCTACAGAGATATCAACTCATAATGTTGTACTTGTACTATACATAAAACCTATTCTATTTTCCACTTATAATAATAAACTTGCCAAATTTCTCTTGGCAATTATACAAAGAAATTAGTACTTTTTACACCAGATTGCAAAGAATAAATTCCATCACACATGCTGAGTCTTTTCCATATGATAAAAACCAAACAAAATCTAATTCAAAAACCTTTAGCAAAGGCAAGATCTTAGTACAATACTTTTCAGCTTCATAGAGAAGGGCTGTCCTACTGTGGGGTGATTTAGGTATGATGACATCTTATTCAAAAATACCAAGTTCTTCTTGTGGGGATTACCCTGTTCAAATTTAGAAATTTTCTTGGCCGGATCCATAAGTAACAGCTGAGATATGAGTGTTGTGAACCTATTCCTCTCAGGTAATGACTGGCCAAAACAAACCTATCTTCTGCCTGACTTTGGTATATGGTTTAAACTCTTTAGATCGTCCCTATTACCACCATTCCACCCAAAACATACTTACATTCCTCCAAGCACCGCATCATAACTCTCAAATCCAACAAGGACAACCTCTGTTCAATGGTAATGCCTCCTTCTGTATCTGGTGCGGCAACGATAACGCCAGAGAACGACAACAAAAATAACCAGAGCCAATTGAACAATGAGAGCAACCTTCAGAACTGAAATAAGAAAATTTCAAGATATATTTACTTATAGGTTTAGAAGGTATGTAAAAACTCTCAAACAAAAAGTTACCAGTAAGGTTATAAACCGATTCCTCTATTTTCACTCCATCATTTGTCTTTTTTGCCCCACTAGAGACTAGATCAGACCTGTATTCTACATTTCCACCCATGACGCATGTATTTGGACAATGGATGCTGCCATCATACTCATCACTCCCATCACAACAATCTGCATTGATAGTGGATAAAAATTGGAACTTGAAATTGAAGGCACAAGAACAAACCTTAAAACCCTTGACTGCACATCCAATTTTAATGTTTTGAACTACAATATTATGAGAGCATATTGAACAAGTAGCACAAAAAACCAGATTAGGTGAAACAGAATGTATAGTTTTACACTTAGTTTCTTATAATAATTTAATTAGTTTCTTATAATAATTTAATTTCACCTAGGCAATGTGTTTAAGTTGGGTTAAGACTCAAAGTAAAAATAGAAACAACATTTGTCAAGAGATCTTTTGTCAAATCCCCTTACGTACTTAGCTTTATTGGTACTGAAGAGTGAGGAAATAGAGACAGAAGAAATAAACTGTTGTGCAAAGTTAGGCGCCTCAAAATGCATACAAACCTTAAAAGGAAGACATTTACTATCCATCATTCTCAAGAGCACAATGCTTCCATGTGGGAACAAAAAGGATATACAAAAAATAGGCCTTAAGTAGCAACTCTGAAATAAATAAATTGGGAAAAAAACATGGGGTAACTAGAGAAAGTATAAAATTTAATAAATGATATCTTTCTTTACTTACCACAAAAAAGATCATTAACACGAGAAGAAAATATAAACTGTGGCTTGCTTCCTAAGTTCTGACAGTAAAATTTTCCCGTTGGACAAGCTGATGTTCCTGTAGTTACAAAACAACATTGTGTTATCAACAATCAAGTAATAAACGGTAGGGAAATTTAATAAGTGTGTGTGTGTGTGTGTGTGTGTGTGTACGAATTCAAACAAAGATAAACTAATTATGATTGGCACGACCATGAATGTAAAAGCCATCATTTCCCAAGGCTACTGGGAAACACATGAATAAAGTCTTCCATAATCCCCAGATGACCTGAACAGGCTGAGTTCATATTTCCTTCTACCCATTTCAATAGTATCATAATATTTAATGTGATACCCAATATGCATAACCCATATCTCAAACTTCCACATCTAAGTTATTCTTTTAGGGATCATGACTGGTACCAGGCTCATCAGTGCCATCCGTGCAATCGCAAAAATTGTCGTTGAGACGATCTCTGGGGAAAGATTTTGTTCCGTCCTTGCATTTGATCACTTCGGACCTATAGTATTTCTCATCTGCATTCACAGAACCGAATTAAAGGTTTAACAAAAGATTTACAATAATAGCTAAATGTAAATACCCACTACTGAAAAGAATCAAACTTTATTTAGTTCGAACAAGTGACGTAAAACCCGCGTGCAGACGAAGGATATCCAGAAATACCTAGGGGATGAACTCCAAGGAGAGGAGGGTGTGAGAAGCAATGAGCTGGAGAAGTTAGGAGAAAACAGAGGCAGATGAAACGGACGGAGCGATGTGTTCTCATATGGATATCGGAGAAGGTTTCCGCACTCATTTCTCACAGGCGAGCCAGTGTGTATTTAGCTGCGTTCGTTGTGGCTGTGGTGTTGACTTGATATTCGTCTTTAAAACAGTTCAACCCAAACCGAAGGGAACGTTTCCCTGAACAGTGAAAAGTATGATTTATTCAGAATATCTGTTATGATTTTTTAAAACTAGTCATGACATACTAGATTTAGAATTTTCAAAACTACTCCCCTTTTTTATTTATAAGGCATTTTTAAAAATTTTTAAAAAATCTTTTAAAAAGTAATTATATTACTTAAGAAAATTATATGTTGTGTTTTATTATATTATATAATCATTTATAAGTCAAATAACATAATTTAAAGAAAAACGACAAATTTTAATATCGTAAACTAATGTAATTATCCTTCTTAGGGTTTTTTTAGGATTCTCCAAAAATGTCTTATAAATCGAAACAGAGGGAGTATTTATTACTCTAACCCTATATTTAAATAGAAAAAAAAGTAGGGAGAAAGAAAGAGAAAATGAGTATTAGGTTGGAAATTTTTCATAAATAGTAAATTTAATTTATCATTTATGAAAGTTTTAAAACCTAATATTTATTTTCCACTCCTTTCTCCCCCACCTTTATTTTCATCCAAACATATATTAAATAAATAAATAACTTTATCAGTAAATAATGTAGTAGTGGTAGTAATTCGCTTTTACCTTGTATGAGAATGTGTATAGTAAAATATCCCACCCAATACATAAGTTTACATTTTTTAACGATATAATTTTTAGGGAGAATTTCAGAAAAATACCTTCTTAAATTTAAAAACCCTAAAAGGGATGTTAATATTTTAAAAAGACACTAAGATATCATGGACTAAATTGAGTTTTTGAAATTTTGTTGACATGAACAGTGACCGGCATGAAGCAGCGAAAATCATTACTCTTCTGGTGAAAACCATTACTCAAATGGTGAAAATCCAACATTGTTCACGTCATGGGTAAATTCCCCTTTCTCCTCTATCAGATGAACAGTGCCGGCAGAAAGGGGAGAGAGAAAGTGATTAGCACGAAGTAGCGAAAACTATTACTTTTCTTGTGAAAATCATTATTCAAATGATGAAAATTCACTACTGTTCACGTCAGTGAATTTTGAGAGGTAGAGAGAGTGATTAACACGAGTTAGCGAAATCCATTACTCTTCTTGCGAAAACCATTACTCATCTTGTGAAAATCACTACTGTTCATATCAGTGAATTTGAAAAACTCAATTTGATTTATAGTACCTTAGTGTCTTTTTAAAATGTTAATATCCTTTTTAGGGTTTTTGAACTTGGGAAGGTATTTTTCTAGAATTGTCCCTAATTTTTACTTCAATTTATATATTTCTTCCCAAATAGGATTAACATATCAATATCAATATAATATATCATAACATAGTGAAAATTTAAAAATTTATTTGGATATATTTAGATTTTTACATATATTATTCATGAAGAATTAAGAATGTTGGTCCTTAAATTAAAAGTAATTAACCTTAAAAATTAATATTTTTATATTATTTTACATTCTTCATTTAAAAATATTACAATAAAGAAGTTATATAAATTCCATACAATAATAGCTAGTTTGCATTATTTAGAGGTATCAACCTAAAATTTTAGTAGTGTTATTTGTACCTCTTTATTAAAGCAAATTGACCAAGTTTAGTGTCCTGAGAGATAACTTTGAAGAAAAAAACGACCCATAATCTCATCATTATAATTAAAGCCATCGTTTTTGGAGCCGTTGTCTGGTTCAAGATGAATTCTTCCCACATATGATGAATAACTTGAACTCAACCTGTTAAAGCTACGTTTATGTGTGCCTGTCAAGCACCTAGAGAGCAAAAGAAAATCCTCAACACATATCTCAAGAGCTCGAAGAAAGTGTAAAGTGAAAAAAGGAAAATGGAGAAGAAGAAGAAGAAGAAGGCGAGTGACATTATTTTTGGCGTACTAATAAAGTTCGAAATCGTAATTTGTGAATACTATATAAACAGATTAATTGGGGGTGATCTGATCTCTAGAAGTTGTAGTTGGTACAGAATAATACATTACGATGCATTAAAGTATATAAAAATGGTTATTTTATGAGAAAAAACTTTGCTTTGGTGATAAAACACATGATGGATCTTCAATAACACCAACCACCCAATAAAGTTAGATAAATCCACTAAAGCCCATATCAGAAACAATGATTCATCATTGGTATTTGGGAGTGTGATATATTAGTGACTTGAAAACGAATGTTTTTCCATTATATATATTCACAGTTTCTGTCATCCTATGATGACACTAATTAATTCAACTTGATATGATGTTTAGTGAAACCTCTATTTTAAAACCATCAAACCTTTTTCTACTTTCTCTTCATTGTAAATATTGCATTTTCAATTTTTTCAGATTCTATTGGTTCTCTTTTGAGTCACCAGTTCTTTGTTGGGCAAGCAATATCTATATTCTAAATTCTCATAATTCAGCCTGTGCCTTGAACAATACTTAACCAACTGACACCAGTGTAGCACCAAACGCCTTCTTTGCTGATATAAAAGCAACGGCCTTCCCCTTAAAGAAATAGAAAGCCAAAGGCAATAATGGTAAAGATTAAAGACAGACACTAAAGTTGGTGCTTTGGGGCTCATTTTATTAAATGCCACCATCCTCCCCCTCCATTCTTATTCAAATTCAAACTAACGCCTCTTTCTCTCTCTCTTTCTAAATATCACCTCTCCTCTCTCCTTTTTGTAGTTCTATTTCATAACTTTCAGGTGAAAGTGATATTTCCTCAAGTCATGGGAGCAGCAAAACAGTAACGTAATCAAGGTTCAGAAAACAGAGGATTCTCTAGAAATGAACACGGCAAGATTTATCAAGTGTGTTACAGTTGGCGATGGAGCTGTCGGAAAGACCTGCATGCTCATTTCCTACACCAGCAACACTTTCCCTACGGTTTGTCTTACAAATTGTTTGATAGATGGTATTGTAATCTTGTCAATTTAGTTGAGTGTTGTGTCTGATATTGAAAAAAAAACACACACACACACATTTTCTGCTTGGGAAGGACTATGTACCAACAGTTTTTGACAACTTCAGTGCAAATGTGGTGGTTGATGGCAGCACAGTAAACCTGGGATTATGGGATACTGCTGGTAAGTTAGTACGAGTAAACCTGGGATTAAGGTGGACAATTGTGGGATGTAGCATATGTTTATAATCTGTAGTTGCTTGATTGGTTCAGGGCAGGAGGATTATAACAGGCTTAGGCCTTTGAGCTACAGAGGAGCAGATGTGTTTTTGCTTGCCTTCTCTCTCATTAGCAGAGCCAGCTACGAGAACATCTCTAAAAAGGTTCTCCTCAAATTTACCAAACACAGAATTTTTCCAGACAACAGAATCTGACACTGGGTTTTGTTTTTCAGTGGATTCCTGAACTGAGACATTATGCCACAAATGTGCCAGTTATACTTGTGGGAACCAAGCTTGGTATACTATTTTCAGCTAAAACTATAATTTACTGAAACTTGTGTCAGTTTAAAGCTGCAAATTTGTGAGCTTAAATAGTAATGCAACTGTATATGGTGGTAATGACTGCAGATTTGCGAGAAGACAGGCAGTATTTGATTGATCATCCTGGTGCTAAGCCTATAAGTACTGCCCAGGCAAGTGCCTCAAATTTTTTCAAGGCTAACACAGGTTTTTTTGTAGGAGTCTGAATTAAGTTTCTCTTAATCTGACTCCTAAACCTGGTAATCCTTCAACAGGGAGAAGAACTGAAGAAGGCCATCGGTGCGGCTTCATACATAGAATGCAGTGCAAAAACTCAGCAGGTTCCCTTTTCTCATTCACTCATGTCTCTAAATTTCTGTTTAATTCTCTCTCCTATCATGAGTTTTTACAGTTAATAAAGCTGGCATAAACTTAAACTAGCTAGAAAAATAAACTTGGCAGGCGTGAGCTTGACAGTGTGTGTTTGGTGGAATATACAGAATGTGAAGGCGGTGTTTGATGCAGCAATCAAGGTTGTGCTACAGCCACCTAAGACGAGGAAGAGGCGAAAGAAGACCAGACCCTGTGTTGTCCTATGAATTATGATTAGTAATTCTTGTTTTCTTGGTTCTGATGTTGTGATAATTTACAGCCTTTCCCAAGTTTCGGTGTTGAAATTGCTATCCTTGAACATGTGTACTCGTTCGTATTTTTATGAGGGTCTCCTTCATGTTCTAAATGTATTTCCTGGATACAAGCAGTGTGTATTCAGTTAATATCATGAATGAATTAATTAATATACCATCCAATATGACTCAAATGGGTTAACTGCCTTGTACTCAATTCTGGTTTGGTTGTTGGGACGATCCACAATCATTCCATGTGATATAATCATTTTACTATTGTCAATTTGTCATCTCAAATCAACCACTATAAAATCTTCTTTAACGAAATATTACAAGCATCAGCAAGATGAATATATTATATTGTATACATTTACAGATTTACTATTTTAAGTTAGGGAAGAAGATTCTCTCATTTCCTTGCTATCCCTTTTCTCACCTCTGACCATTTCTCTTGTCAGAAGATTTAATTTCATAAATATTATAATTTTTGTGTGTGTGTTTTAAGTTGTTCAAATTAAATTTAACTGTTTGAATTTGATTAATTACTTTTTCATAATTGAATATTTTGTTGGAAATAATAAGTGAGTGTGTCATAAGGAATAAATTCCACATTGTTTGGGATTGTGAGGTCCAGATAATAAGTAATCTTTAACTATAAAATAAGTTAAGAGAGGGAGTAAAACTCACACGTAAGATAATGGGCCACATAGAAATCCAGCAAATCTTCCCCACCCATTGTGTTTGAGTTAAAAGCTTTATTAGATACTTTTGCAAAATATATGACTCACTGAAGAAAGACTATTTTCTAGTATTATTCATAAAACCTGGATTTTGAAAAGGTTGATGCTTTGAATCTAATAAATGAATTATTTAATTGTTTTAATGCTAGCTTTAACCATAGAAATTTCTGGACGTTGGAACATTTGTGTCATGATCGGATTTTATAATATTTATTGCTATTGTGATTATATTTTAATGGTATTAAACATATTCATATCACAACGTTCCAAAACACATCTCACATTGCTTATAACGCTTAGAAAGGTAAATTCGCTGCATAGTTAAATGGTTTTATTGTGGATTAATGAGCTTCCAACTTCTCTTATATTTGACCGTTTGCAAGAGGTGCAAAGATACTTGGCTCTTGAATTATTGAGATCCTTTTTTCCTTTTATGGCATATTCTTATACCTACCGAATTTTATTATCTTCTATAGTTTTGTTCACCATATTTTTATAAGAAGGGTTTGTTTAATCCTGGGGAGTGCCGCAACTTCTTTTGCTGATAATTGTGAAATAGTTCTTAAGGACAATATCTTCCAGCACAACTCGAATCAACTTTGTTATTTGTATATACTGCTGCCAATAGGATCTGCTTGGCATTAGAGAGGATTTGAAAGATCCATTGAATCTCATGACAGTTTAGGAGTTGCCGCCAACATATTTTAATAATAATTTTAACAAAATATTAAACATTAAAATATTATTCTAACCTTTAGAATAGGAAGATGAAATAATTCTCCCTCAATGCTATACAACATCTCTGAAGTAATTTTACAGCTCATAACTTGCTTCTTCTTCTTCTTTTTCCCCTTACACGTACATATTTCTATTGGAAACAATCATTTTCGAGACACGGAAAGATACTAAATAAATGGAATCTAAACAAATCTATATTCCTACTTCAAAATAGTTGAATCCAACCTATTATTCTATGTGAATCTTGAAAGGGCTTAAGTACAGTTTGTTTTAGGCTATACTATACTCCACTCTGATAGTATATTTGTCTCTTGAGGTGTACATCAAATTTAAATTTGGTCCTTAACACCGTCAGGCATTATGTTTTTGTCTAAGGAGGGGTTTAATTTAATTTGTAGGGTGAGAAAAGTTGTTTATATTGTCCTTGTGAATAGTAAAGAAGTTCTTAGTGCTTGTTTAAAATAACTTATTTGAGGATAATAAAATTTTATTTGTGGAGTACGAAGTAAATATGTGAAAAGGGTCTTTATCGTATTTTATGCATTAGATTTTATTTGACCAAAATAAGTCAAAACAAGCACGCTCTAGTAAAAGAAGAAATTATTTGCATTAATTCCTTCATATGTTAAACGTAACATATGCATGACAATGTAATAAATTTCAGGGGTGGAGCCATAAGGTTGCTGGGAACCAAGCGCCATCATGATAAGTGGCTAACAAATTTTCAGTCTGTTTGGATTGACGTTAAGGCCACCTAACATCCGATTTCTACCCGCCTAACGTCCGTTTTTATGAAAAAGCAAAAAGTGAATGTTTGGGAATACAGTATGCAAAACGTTTGATATTGAATAAGCAAGTATTTACTGCTTAAATCAACGTTGGGTGCAGTGGGTGCAGTAAATTTTTTAAAAAAAAATTTGTTACAATTTATACTATTATGTATTAATTATAAGATCTAGTTGACTGTTTTAGATAATACTAATAAAGCTAATTATATTATCTCAAAGCATTAAAATTTATCATTTTTCTTATAAACTATTTTGTTTGACTTATAAACTAATATACTCCCTCTTATCCTAATTACATTATTTTAAAGCATTATAATTTATCATAACATATTTACATGTAATAAGATTCCCTCCAGTCCTAATTATAAGACCCAGTTGGTTTTTTTGGAGAAATTAAGGAAGCAAAAAAAGTCAACTAGGTCTTATATTTTTAGCTTTTATTCTTAACTTTAGTTAAAATTAATTTTTCTGTTTTTCTGATATAATTTTTAAATTTTACAAAAAATATATATATTTATAATATTCACTAATATTCATGTTCCTTTTAGTCATTTACCACAATAAGTTACTTTTTAACATATCAACCAAACACACACAATCTGACTTATCCATAAGTCCAATTATAAATAAGTCCAATATCCCATTATTTTTCCAAACACACCCTTTAAGATCGAGGGTTGCTTTGTTATGACTGAGCTTGGACATGGAAGTATTGTACGTTAAGGTTTTTCCATAAGGCTTGTGTATTAGAGTCTGTTTGTAGCTTATTATGGTTTGCCTAATTGTCAGCTTTAACAATTCTTTCAATGTTTTATTATAGGTATGAGGGATTGCAACAATTTCTACCTATGATTCAAGAATGTGAATCAGCTCAAAGTATTGGATTGGGGTGCTGCCAAAGTGAGAACATGCTTTTACTTTTCTTTTTTGCTGCAGTTATTATTCCCTCCCTCCCTATATATGTGTGTATCAAGGTTTTAAAAATCGGACCGGCCAACTGGTTAGGGTAATGAGTCAAGGGTTATTGGGTCAGAAAGAGTCAAACTGATGAGTATGTGAAAATTTTAGGCATATTTTATATGGAATTCTAAAGAAAAAGTAACAAAAAAGAAAAGGGACTGGGTTAGACCACTAAACCGAACCGGTTTAACCACTGGTTTGGCAATTCTTAGGCCGCATTGCCGGTCCGAGTTCACAAACACTAGTGTGTGTGTCTAAAATTATTTTAACTAAATCATGGAATTTTAAGAAAACAGTTAAGATTAATTAAAAGTAATAAATATGTAGAAAATATAATTGTTTTTCCAAAAGTACTCTTATTTATGAATAAAAGAGAGAAAGGGCAATGGTTTAAAAAAAAAGAAAGAAATAGAACATATTGTTGGATCCTATATTTTGATGATTAACAAACTTAGGATTCTTTCAATCATGAGAAACTAAGGAAAATATCCAATTGGTTTAGGAGAAAGATAATCAGTTTTTGAATTTAACAGAAACCAGGCAGTAAAGAATAATTGCTGGTACCCTCGAGGAAATG
>JBAGKO010000009.1:993345-1005430 GCA_037177275.1 Acacia concinna
ACTGATTGGGAGATATTTATATCTATTAATGCTCTAAAATAACAAATTAATATTAATTCCATCTAAAATAACAAATTAATATTAATTCCATCTAATAACAAATTAATATTAATTCCATCTAATCTCCTGGCCAGCTGTCCTTCCCATAGAGGAATCCACAATGAGCGAAGGATTAGTCCTTGGCCTACCGGGCTGGGGGATACCTTGCGTAAGCAAAAAAAAAAAAAAAAAGTGAAAGACATACTTTAAAACTTGAAGAAGGGATTAGTTACTATACGGAATTCTTTAAAACTTGAAGAAGGGATTAGTTACTATACGGAATTCTTTAAAACTCTAGTTTTAGTATTTTTTTCTTTATTAAAAATTCTCTTGAATTATCTTTATTTGTTTTGCTCGACTTATTAAATCTGATTTACCATTTCACTATTTTATTATCCGGTGCTTAATTAAATTTTGGTAGCATCAAGTAAGCATCAGAGGGATTATCATATTTATTTTTTTGTATTTTCTCTCTTCTACTATCCTTTTTTATTATATTAGTAGTAATTTCCCTACTCTCTCTCTTTCATTTATTATATCCTCATAAATAAGGTTATTTCAATCAAAGTGGTTTACAATTTTAACACATGCTTTGTTCTAAACCGATGAGTTGAACCGTAAGATTTAAATATTTTGTATTAAAAGAAACAAAGGGAGTAAATAGTTTTTAGAGTAATTTACACTGCGAACAAGAATTTATATTAACTGTTGGAGATATAGTATGTTGTGGAAGATATTTATGATCCTAAAATTAGGTCAGTTTGAAAGAGATTTTAGAGAATGTCTTACTTTTCTCCAAAAATGCCCCACTTTAAGGAGGGTTAAAAAGAGTATTTTGTTATTAAATAAACGGACTTAAATGGTCATAACTCATACAAAATGACCTTAAAGAGTGTGTTAGAAAAGTATTCCCTTATATATAGGATTATAGGGGAGTTATAAAATTTTGCAAATAAGTTAGCTAAACTCTCAGATAGTTTGGATAGTAATTTGTGTCCATACTCCTTAATCACCCTCCTCATTTAATATATGAGGGCAAAAAACAAAAAATTTATACCTCATTTTTTTGGTGGTATAAATAATTCAAATGATTTTATACCACCAAAAAATGAGGCCCCGAAATTTTAAATATTTATAACCTTTTGCAAATCATTTGATGTTATCTTTTTTTCTTATGAATTTCGGACGTTCTAGAGGCGAATACAAAAAAAGATTGGATGGCATTGTCAAATTATATGAAATCATAACAAGTAGACTGGATTCCCACCCCAAATAAAATATTCCCTTTATTTCATACTCTCTCCCTTTCAAATTATAATAAACAATAACCACACATACTCCATTTCAAAATATAAGAAACATTAAGATGATGTTTTGTTTTCTACTTCTTTTATTCTCATTTTGCCCTTATTTAATTATTCTAATTAATGTCAATGTATTAAATTCACACAGCCACCAAAATGATTATAGTTGACAATAAAAATAAATGTTTTACACCCCCCAAACACAAAACCCCAAAACCACATCAACTCTCTCTCATACAATTATTTTTATTTTTTTAGTACAAAAGAGGAGGAAAACCCTCAATCTATCATGAACTTAATAATGTGCACCACCATTTGTCTTTATGCATAAGATCTTGGAGGCACCCAAAAGCTGATATCCAAGCATAATATTTAAAGCATGCTTGGCCAAGAAATCCGCTACCATGTTGGCATTCCTAGAGATATGACGAAGCTTCATCTCCCATTCTCTGTCCAATAACGATTGCACCTCGCTCAATAGATCCACGTCAGGATGATTCTCAACAGACTGCCTATTTAGTAATGCCATCACCTCCTCAGCATCCGTTTCGGCTATCAACTTACAAATTCCGGCATCCCATGGCATTTTAATGCCGAACAGGATAGCCCGGATTTCTGCCATTAAACTATTTGCCAGCTTCGATGCACAAAACATGAAACCTGAATTGAAACGTTCTTGTGAATCACGCAGAATACCTCCATAAGCTGCATTATTCAGATAGGAACTGGTTCCATCAATGTTCAACTTCAACCAACCATAATCCCATGGCTCCTAAATATCATACTAGCTCGAGCATGTTGACCATTAGAATTGACTCCCTTCAGCCTATCTTTTGCCTGCGTTATAATACTAAAAATTGACAATGCTCTAGCTAATGTTGTCATTACTAGGAATGCTGTTATAAAAAATTCCTAGTATTACGCCGCTGGCACAATAGCCAACACAAAGTAGAGAAATATTCATTCTACACTTCTCTAGCATTCCCATGCTGATTCCTTAAATTTATCCTCAATCATAGGCTCAACTCCATTTTTAAAAACCTATATTTAATCTTTGGATCAATCACTTCCGGCCATAATTGTTTAGTCGCACCATAATCCCAAAGAACATGTAGTAAACTCTCAACATCATTCCCACACCATGTACAGCTTTTATTGCCACCAATACGTCTACGATACCTTTCTTCATCAATGAGCAGCTTATGATGCAAAGCTAACCACATTCTTCACTAGCTTGTTCTTTTGCAATAACCTGATATGCTAAGCTCACAGTAAATTCCCCATGTCAATCATGTTGCCATCTCACAACTTTTGTAGTCAGGTCCACAATGGTTCCTTCAGCAACAAACTTCCATGCATTCTTAATTCATGTCCAAGTATTGGAACTTGATTTAGATAAATCAATCTATGGCATCAAGTCATCACTACACCTATATTTGCTTTGGACAACTTTAACCCACAAGTCATCTTTCCTTTCAATCATATTCCAACATAACTTTACCATATAAGCTAGATTCTGACTTCGAAGATGTTTCGACCCTAGCCTGTAATTAATTCTTCTTTGTTTTACAGACATTATCCCAGTGCACTACGTGATTCTTTCTTCTATCTACACTTGAACCCCATAAAAAACCCATATTCTTCCTTTCAATGTCTTCACAAGTACCACTTAGAAGTAGAGCAGACTGCATACTATATCCTAGTATCGTAGACGTAACAGACGACACGAGCATTAAACTTCGTGCTAAAGATAATGAGTTCCCCACTCAAGGCCCATTTACCTTGAATATTTCACAATAGACTTTAATAAAATTTTTGCTAATACTCTCTCACAGAGTAGATAAATACTCACTTACGATTAGTAAGCTTTTCAAGCTAAGAGATTTAAGATGACACTTAATGAAATGGTAAGAATAATCAATGCACTCGGTTTCATTAGTTAATCCTCATAAATGCCTTTTCCTTGTATAGTTTGTCTGAGGTTGATGACCGTTGAAGTTTCCATTGCCATATCCGTTGTGACAATTCAAAAATCTGTTCAAGTCACCTTGAAAAAAAAATCTTGTTGTGAAACAAAAAGAATTTCTCTGAAGAAAAACTAGCCATTGAGGATATGAGAGAATCTTCTTCGAATTTCGCAGGTAATTGGTAGCATTTATTAAAGCATTTAATGTTCTTACACAAAAATTGCATTTTGTAATTTTGAGCTTGTATTCTTTATCATGTCCAAGAACTTGTAAAAGCATTAGTAATCAATGGGTATCAATAACATAAACATATAGACAATTCTACAATGCGCTATGATGCTTAGTTTCTTGTTTATCACTTGATAAAGGAAAGCTCAAGCTCATGAGAAAAAAAGCTCGAGCTATCGGAATTTAAAAGAAGAAATTAACCTTATGAGTTAAAGAATGAAGATAGCTTGAGTTTGATAATAAGGAAGAGCTTGGGCTATGTAAATCAATAAACTTTATTGAAAGCTTGGGTTCATAATTCTCTATGAGCTTGAGTCCAAAGCTTGAGCTATCAAAAATTTTAATAAGAAGAAATTGATTTTATATATAAATAAGAAGAGAGAGTTGGAGCTTATAGCTTGAGCTACCGAAAGTTTAAGCAAATATTGGTTTGAGGTGTAAAAGAAACATGAAGAGATAGCTGAAGCTATAGCTTGAGCTATTGGGTTGAAAGAAGAAGAAATTGATGTGCAATCCAAATATAGAGAGCTTGAGCTATCAGAAATCATTTTTAAAATTGATTTACAATGAAAGGAGCTTCAACTATGGGAGTAACTTTTAAAAGTTATTTCACAAAATTTGAAGAAGCTTGAGCTATGAGAGTTTTTTAAAAAAATTCTAAAGATCACTTCTCTTCTCTCCAATGAATCACTTACTAAATAAGGCATATCATAACAGTGAGTCACTCATTGTTATGAGAAAGAGAGGCTCAAAAAATATTTTTTAAAAAATGAAAGCTCTTCACTCGCTAAAGGAAATCCTTTATGAAGAGAAAATAAAATATATTTTTTTTAATAACAACCCTCGTCCTTCAGCAAGTGGCTCACTAAAGGATATCTCCATAACAACGAGTTATGGGGTAAAAATTTATTTTATTTTTAATTTTTTTTCACTTAAAACAGAATACAAGGGTTTTGAAAAACACCCTCAAGATCTTTGAATATTTTGACTCAAGTTCTAAACACATCATAATTACTTCCTTTAATTTAGAAAATTGATTTTCCTCTGATTAGAAAAAGAAATCTCTTATGATTGTTATAGATGGTTTGGTTATCATCAAAACATAAAACATGAGATCTAACATTATCTATCTTCAGCTCTTCTCTCTCTTTCTTCTCCATCAACGATGTCACCTTAGAAAATCTGAGAGATTGTGATGGCGAGATATTCTCCCTAACTACCATGATTCAATTGTGTACTGCATCAACAGCTCTCCTTCCTAGCCCTACTGATAAACAATCTACCCCTATCGTTGGCTGCCCCCTTTTCCCTCTTAACTCCACTCACTGTTTCAACTCTTCATTTTTTGAGTTCTACATCTAATTTTGCCTATTGCTTGTAAGCACATAGGTGGAAGAAGACTTGTTTCAGAGCTAAATCAACACAATAAATTGACAATCAAAAAATCCCTAGCAAGCGTTGATGCAATGTTTTTTTTTATTGTGAGGCAATGTATATTTACATTTGAGAAAGGAGAGCAAGAACTTTAGCTAGCAGGTGTTGAGGCAATTTTTTTAAGTGTGTCAATGTTTATTTACATTTGAGAAAGGAGAGCAAGAACTTTAGCTAGCAAGCATTGAGGCAATGATTTGTTTCAAGGCAAAGGAGAGCAAGAACTTTTGCAAAAAATTGTGGTGATGCTAACAAGGTTTCCCAAAGGCATTAAGCATAGATTGCTGTGTTCATAAATAATCTGTTTGAGAATAAGTTTGATGATAATCATAAGCAAAAGGGATTTCACAAGGTCTCATAAGAACATGAATGTGTTATAACCGAATGTGTAAGGCAAGTAACAAAAATAGTAATGGGATTCACAAACCAAGTGTTACTATTGATAATATCACTAACAATAATTTTTTTACCATTCCTACTTTGTATACATTACTCACAATATTTCTTTACTTTTAATGAAAGCAATAATAGTAATAATTAATACTACATGGGCATTTAAAAAAGTATCAACAACTATAGAACATGTTCCTTTCCATATACATTACTTATCATAACATTTCACTATTAACAAAAGTAGTACTATAATTGACAAGTATATTAAGGGTATTTACAAAAAGCCAAAGACTGCATGATAGCAAATACTATACCTATAATTAAATGACAAGTGAACATTAAGATTCCACTCAGACCTAATGTTTTCTTATCATTACCAACTAAGAACATATTGTAAACCCTATAAAGTACTTACAAAAAGGATAGCCTATATGCCATAACCCTTCAAACCAAAAAACTACATAAAGGATCCAAGTCATGCTATAAAAACTAAAAGAAGACCTCCTAAAATATTTACGTCTAGCTCTAGACTCCCAAGTTTAACTTAGATTTGGATTTTTGCAGGTTTAGCCACAATTTTGTCATCACTTTCCTTCAATCTAGCACATATCTATGGTATTAACATGCATGTTTGCTCAAGTTTATCATAAATGTCCTTCATTTTCTTCTCCTTTATCTTGTATGCTTGCTTATATATGTTAGTTGCACACCATATTCTCTCGCCAAATTCGTCCTTATTTCATTTAAATGATTCTGTGCGATTTCTGACCTCTTCAATAATAATGATGATGTCAAGGTAGAATTTCGAGCATGTGTCACTTCAAGATTATCTTGGGTTGTATGAACATGTTATTCCCTTCTCAATTTTCCTCCATAAACAATCTTCAACCTTATATTATTTAACATACATACAGTCATTTGAATCCTTCACATATATGTACTCAAATTTGTGTGCAAAACTAAACTTATGTAAAGTCTTCCTAAACTAATCCGTATGTGCAAATGTTTGGTTCACTCTTACCAACACTTCCTTCCACTTTCTAGAGTTTATCTCAAGCATAGGCATTGGTGCACTCTGAACTCCACATGCAAGGCTTAGAAGAGGTCTTCCATTGCATTCATTTGTTAAATATTCAACACCCTTTTCATAATATAGAGGCTCAAAAATAAAACATATTTACTCTTCAAGTCCCATGAATTGGTCAGCCCTACATTCATAATGACAAATTTTGTAAGCATATTACCAATAATAGTATAGAAAATAATGATTTCCCTACTATAAAAAAATTGTCATATACCTTTTTGTGACAACCATTTTCAGTCCTACATTAGCAATACATTTACATGCTACATACACATGTGTACTACAGTCATTATAATGAAACAAATTTTTCAATTCAAAACCATCATTGAGATCTACTAATGTCTTTTCATCAAAGCTCAAAGTATATTTAATGTCATACCGATTACCATCCAAGTTAAACCATCCTCCTATCATTACCCTAAATTCATCAATTGTCATGTTCTCCTTTATGGATTTTACCCTCACACTCCCACCATCATATTTAACTTCACCTTCAACACTAGTTACAAACTTCTCCTCACATTGAAAAAACAAATTAGTGTCTTCAAATAAGTTGTTGCTTCAATATTCAATGTCATCTTGCATGCTAACGCACAAACAAAAATCAACATTTCATCACAATGTTGGTTATACAACAATCATATCTCATTACTATATAAAATCCCCACAACACACCCATTTAAGCTATATATTGACAACTTCTTTAAAAGGTTTGACCATTCCAGTATCACAATTAACAACAAAGTTCAATATTTTCTAACAGTATAACCTCCAACTCCTCATTTATTTCATCATGTCCACTAAGATTATTAACATCTGATCTTAATCATTTTTCCCTCCAATCAAACCATCATCCCAAATTACTCATACTATAAAGTGTTACAAATCAATAAGCTATTCATAATAATCCCTCTCATAGCTAGCACTAAAAAATATATTCATAACCAACACTGCTTGTGACTTCTGACTTGCATAAAGTTCAAACATTTAATCTCACCCTCGTTTATTTCATCATGTCCGCTTAGATTATTAACATCTTATCTTAATCATTCTTCCCTCCAACCAAACCATCATTCCCAACTACTCATTATGTAAAATATTACAACCCAATAAGCTATTCATAATAATCCCTCCCATAGCTAACACTAAATATATTCATAACTAACATCGCATTGTGCCATCCGACTTGCATAAAGTCTGAACCTTAATCCCACCCACATAAAAACCCACTTACCTAGAACCAAAACCACATTAAACACCCACAATGGCAGTCTTGTATTTATTGTTCAATACCCTTAATGACATCTCTTTTTACTGTAGCTATACCTTCAAATCCATAGAAACACACCCAAAACCCACCAACATAGACAACGGGAAGAAGATGGCCATGGTCAGATTAATAAAGGAATACATACTACTCCAAAAGCTATTATACAAAAGTCAATCCAAACGCACCCTTACACTTTCCTCCTTTTTTACAATCATTTTCTTCAAAGTTGATCGCCTCCCTCCTTTGTCACCTTCTCCTTCGAACCTTCAAATGTTAGCACTACTTTTATGATAAAGGAGAGCTTGACTCATATTCAATATTAAAGGGGAAATTTTAGTCTTTTGATTAAAAATTAGAATGCCTTGATTCCTCCTTTATGACATTTCTATTATTTGAAGTCTTAATAATAAGCCTTTTTGAATTTTAAAATTTTATATATGTTATAAAATTAAAGGAAACTTGATATAAGAAGCAAGGAATTAGATAATGGAAGAGAGAAATAAGTAGAGACTTATTCCCAAGTGTTCTATGTATACAATTTTCTTCATGCTTTTATAGGCAAAATGATCAAGCCAAAATTGTCAACATAAATGACTATGGATACTGTCAATTGTCCTAGCTAAGGGAATTGAAATTGTGGACAAAATATTGACATGTAGAGTCAAGATTGGTAGGTAATTATGTGGAGGGAGTATAAGAAAGTATTAGATATTGACTAGGATATAAGTCAATAGGCATTCAGATAAACAATATTCATAACATAACTTTTTCTTTTTTTGCCTTTAATTAGCAATAACTTTTATTTTGACTTTTGTTCTCCGAAGTTTGATATTGAGGCAAGTCTAAATTTCTAGGTTGGTTAATCCTTTTTTAAATAGTTTTTAATAAAAATCAATATATCTTTTTTGCCATCAGAATAATATAATTTCATTAACCGGAAAAAACACTAATACAATCCAAAGACTCCAAATTAAAGATAAAGTTCTAAACCAAAGGCAACAAAAATAAAGCAAGCCAATAACTAAACCACAGTAAAAAAAACAAATAAATAATGCATAACTTGTGATTAATTATATTATTCATAAATTTGATTTTTCTTACTTTAAATTTCATGTAGAGAATAGGATTTGTATTCATGCTATAAAATCATGTTTTAAAAGAATATTATTTATATTACTGGTAAAATCTAATTCCCCAAAAAATATTGGATAAATTGATTAGAATCCTTACTTAGTATCCAACTAGGCTTATCAATGAAAAAATTTGGGAGAATGGTGATTAAGTGTCAAAAACTTAATTTAATAACAATTACTACCGCCGTTTCTAATTATAAGACTACATTAACTTTTTTAAAAAATCTTAAAAAAATTCTAAAAAAACTAATTACATTATTTTAAGACATTAAAATTTATTATATTGTTTGACTTATTAACTAATATATAATGTAATAGAACACAATATATGATATGATTAAGTAATATAATTAGCTTTCTTAAGATTTTCATATGATTCTCCAAAAAAATCAATGGGATCTTATAATTAGGAATAGAGGGAGTATATTCTAAAAAATTACTGAAAATAAATTAATTTCTGGAGGTTGAGGAGGCCCCTAATTGAGAATTTTACAAGTCTTTGATTCAAAAATTTATGAATGTTTCCTCCCCATTGATATTGAATTTCAACCCCCTTCCCACTGAGGACGAATGTTAACATATTTTCCAGCATATCATATCATCATCGGTCACCACTCAAACGAACAAGCAAGCGCGTGTGATTCTGTGAGATTTCCAATTAATCAGCAGGGATGACCAATCCCCAAAAAACAGGGTCAGCCTAAAAAAAAAAAAAGATCACACAGAGAGTCAACTAAGTGATGGACTTGGTTAAGAACAAATCCAGTTCAAAGGCTCGCTGCCCTTGAGAAAAACTCAAATTAAAGCATCAAAGTTTCAGGATGAATTTAGCATTTGTGGAGGATACAATCAAAATCAAATCATTGCAAGCATTATGAATTCCCACATAAGTATCCTTCACAAAAGAATGTAGTCTTGAGAAGGCTGTTGATCTCCTGCTAAAAAAAATGGCAAGAACAAAGAATAGAGCGACTAGCCCATTCGCAAAAACTTTTGGCCTTCCACACGATCGTATCAAGCAACGTTGGCAAAAAAAAAAAAAAGTGTCGAGCAATATATAAATTACAGATGGAATTGCTTAAGCAGAAACTGAATACAAGATACTGCCCCTAAAAGGAATTACTAGTAGAGGCATCTATCTACCAGAAATGACGTGTGTTTCCAGACACAAAAAGTGAAACGTAATGGGCAGGGTAGTCTTCTAGAGTAAGAAAAGACCATGACAAATTACTAACTAGACAAGAGGCACACTTGAACATATGATTGATGGTATATTTATGAAATCAAACGCGGATCGCGGAGCCCCCGCTGCCCCCCTTTGATGTTCCTTTGCATCCCCTTGGGACCGGGCTACAATCAGAGGGGGCCCTTTATATATTAAGTTTTAGTAAAATTTTGGTAGTGAGGATCTGGATTCTAGGATGAGATGGTCAAGGGGAAGGGGAAGGCTTTTGCTTATTATGGTTCTGCATATAGTCTGGTATCTCATTCCCCACCACGGAGGACTTAGCTCAGCTTGTCAGCACCATGTTATCACATTCCGCACATTCAAATTAGATTTGTTCCAAACCAAGAACTATGGTTCAAATAAAATTAGTTAATAGTCCCTCAGGTTCTTAATAAATGACATATTTAAAAAGTTGATATTGATTCTAATATATTTTTAATATTTATCAATTTTTTTTTTAATTTATCCCTACTGATACTCTCTCAACAATAATCAAGGAGTAAAGGGAAGGGGGAGATTAAAGAATATGACTAGAGTGATTTAGAAAATGCATGCTAACTTCTTTAATTTAATCAAATTAAGTAAATACATTTTATAATGGGAGTACTTACCACAGGCCAAGAACAATGCTAATTGCAACAATTAGCTGGGTCTTGCTTTTCTGTCTTCTCTTGCATGACTGTGCCTGAAGTTAAGGATGCCGGTTAGTCCTCGCCCTCTAGCAAGTTCTTCCAGCTCGTCAAGCTTGTGTTTAAGAAGTTCAACTTCTCTGGCTAAGTTTTCATTCCCATCCTTTATTGCCTATAAATGGGGAAGGAAAACACATATTTCAGATTAGAAAATTAGTCCTCACCAACTGTAAACTCCCCCCCCCCCCCCCCCAAAAAAAAAAAAGAGGGATATATTATTTATTTTAGAACATAATGCACAGAAAAGTGTAAGTGTATGTACATCATGACAGAGGTATGAGAGGTTCCAACTACCATGACTAGCAGACAAACATCAGCATCGACCTTGACTCTCCCCAAAGCCACCCAAAACTGTCTCTCCCCCCACCCCCCGGGCACGGGGGAAGAGGGATATATTATTTATTTTAAAACATTATGTACAAAAGAGTGTAATAGTGTGTATATATCATGACGGAGATATGAGAGGTTCCAACTAATATGGCTAACAAACGTAATGATTTCAACATGAGACTTTTTAACAAATGTATAAAGGAGACCATGGTTCGAAGCATAAAGAACAAGGTGTTGATGGAGAATAAAAACTAGAGCAACTCATTAAACTAATAATTGCAAGTGAAGAGCACTAAGTCGTAGTTTAGGAGTTATTATCCATTTGTGGAAATACCTGTTGAAGTTGATACGAATATTAATGCAATGATGTCGGGTAGTTGGCATTCAAATTGCAAAGACAATTGTCCAGTTAAAACTCTGTGGTGAAGTTTGAGGAGTGATCTCATGAATATCCCAAGGATGAGGTTCTGTGGATTATTGACGATTGACAGCAGAAGTCTTAACCGGAGCCATGTTTATCACCTGCCTAGGAGATAGTTGGGACCGAGTATAATATATTTGATTACGCGCAAACCATAAGGAGTCAATTATCTGAAAGGGTAATAAAGTTGAGAAGTTGGAAGGATTAGTGTGACAATGTAGCCATGTAATGATCCACTAAGAGAACGTTCTAACAAACGTAATGATTTTAACATGAGACTTTTCAACAAATGTACAAAGGAGACCATGGTTCGAAGCATAAAGAACATGGTTCGAAGCATAAAGAACAAGGTGTTTGATGGAGAATAAAAACCAGAGCAACTCGTAAAACTAATAATTGCAAGTGAAGAGCACCAAGTTGTAGTTTAGGAGTTATTATCCATTTGTGGAAATACCTGTTGAAGTTGATACGAATATTAATGTAGTGATGTTGGGTAGTTGGCATTCAAATTGCAAAGACAATTGTCCAGTTAAAACTCTGTGGTGAAGTTTGAGGAGTGATCTCATGA
>JBAGKO010000009.1:1005530-1022006 GCA_037177275.1 Acacia concinna
AAAATTGGTCCCCACCCACTTGAAAACCCCCCCCCCCCCCCCCCCAAAAAAAAAAAGAAACCACCAAAAAAGGGGGGAAAAAAGAAAAAGAAAAATGGTATGGCGGGCGGAAGGCAAACAAGAGATCGATAACGCATCCCACAAGTTTTGACAGTTAGTAAAAACAGATGCAAATGCTGCCATGCGTATAGACTACAAGAAGACCACTTTTGCTTCAGTAAAGTCCCTACACAACATACACTAATATTGGGAGAAAGCCTCATAGACAACCTGAATTTCCTGTCTACGTATTTCCTCCTTCCTTGCTTCTGATTTAGAACTTCTTTGCACCTCAAAGATGACAGCGGCCCCTGCAACCTAAATAAATGGAAATTGAATTTTTTATATGTGGCGGCTACTTTTTGGAAGACCTTCTGATGAAGATGGGAGATGATAATTTGCATAAAAAAAGGCATAATAGTATTATTATTGTACGGAAGATATTTAGGCAAATCAAATAGTGATTGCAACAAAAATCTACACAAATGACGGACATACAAATAATTTCAAGATTTAGTTAGGTCAAAGATAAGATTGCAATCGGGAGAGGTTCCATATGTTCAAAAAATATTCTGCACACATGATGGATATACAGACTGAATGAACCTCCTCGTTGACATTTCCTGGTAATACAGTGTTCAAGCACCTCGAGATTTGAATAGACGCAACTGGTTCGATTTCTTTTCCACTCCATGCAATCATAAGATATTTTATGTCCTATGCAAGCGTATGTACAAGAACATAAATGACTTTTTGAGGAAACCAATTTTAAGGTTTACAGTTAGCGATATACCAGTCAATCCCTGTCCACAGTTTCACTCCAGCAGCTGCTATAAACGTAGCCCATAGCTTAAGATTTATACGGCCAACCGCCATTTTTATGAGGCTCAAACCAGCACTACAAATATATTGGGTTGATTGCCTAATTGAATAAGCCACGCCTCTGAGGGGTCAAAGTAGGGGGAGGATCTATAAAATTAATCTAGTCTGTAGAGACGTCATATGCATAGAAATTTGAGAAAGAATACATCTCACTATATTAATTCTAGCAAGTCCAAATCCAATTTAACTGAACTGAACCTTCTTCTCTCAATACAAAAACAAGCTATACAAAGATTCAAGGCAATCCTGCTAAATGTAAGATTGGCTCTGTTCCTTGTAATTTTGTCAAGGGATATGCCAAATGCATGAACAGTATTGAGAATGGCCTCTTAGTTTCCAAAATAGAAGAATAACTTACTCTCGGAGACTATAGAGACAATACAACGCAGAATATATGCTAGATAGCATTTTATGAACAATAAAATATGCAGATGGATGATTTTATCCCTATTATTACCGTGAACACAAAGAGTTCCCCAAGAAGGTCTGCAGCAACTTGGACAGCTTTTTCCTCATTCAGTGGGCGTATGGCAACATCAGTCGCATGACCATATATGCGTCTCTGCAATGTTGTCGTGCATCTATGATTCGCCTAACACAGAAACATGTACAAGTGTTACTGTATGAGCAGTTAAGCATCAGATTAAATACTGATTAGAGAAAGGAAAACAAAAATCAGTCCATGCCAGAGGTGGCCTTTGTCGTTAACAAAAATAACAACACCAAATCCAAGAATTTAAGATTCGGCCCAGAGGAGAGGTGATCGCCCAAGTATTCAACAATGATGAGAGCAAAAACGAAGAAGACAAATTACGAGTGATAAAAGTTGCCCATATCACAGAAAGATGAAACCAAATCCAAGGCACCTGGGCAATGCTGATGATGAACTGACGGAACTTGGGGTGATAGCCAGCCTCCTTCTTGAACCTATTGGCTATAGGCTTGCATAATGTTTTTAGAGCAAGCGTTCCTAGCTTCACCACCGGCAGGACCACCATGTCTCAGTAGTTTTGGCCCATCAAAATAATGGGGAAATTGGGCAGAATTGAAGGAATTTCAGGCAACTTTTGTTTTCAAGTGTTACCGCGCGATTAGGACGGTGGCAACGAGAACGCTCGCGAAATGAAAGAAAGTAGGACTGTTTGGTCCTCCGATTCAAACTGCTTCCATTACCCTACCCTGCTAGCCTCTCTTTTTAATCGTGCTTTATCATTTTCCACTTCCGGATTTTTTTTTTGGTAAAAAAAAATCAAGTTGAAGTTTGAGAAAGAACGAAATAGACTTCTTGTAATACTCTATCTTATTCTAATTATAAGGATTAGTTAATTTTTTTTAGAGAATATTAAAAAAATTCTAAAAAAGCTAATTAAATTACTTAATCATATCATATACTGTATTTTATTATATTATATATATTAATTCATAAGTCAAATAAAATAATTTAAAGAAAAATAAAAAATTTTCATATATTAAAATAATGTAATTAGCTTTTTTTAAAATTTTTTTAAAATTCTCCAAAAAAAGTCGACGACTCTAATAATTAAGACTGGAAAGAGTAATATAGAAAATTTCGTGTGAGGAGTGAACTGTTAAATGGAAGTTGAATGTATTTGTATTTCTCTCTAATTTGGATGTTAAAAAGTTAATTATCTTATATTATTTATTTATTTATTACTGACCTATAATTACTTTTCAAATATAGGACAAAATGCAATGGGAAGAGATGGAGAGTAAATATCTCTCTATTTTAGAATCAGCTTTTGAAAAAAAAAAATGGAAGTCCTTTTTCCCACTAAAAAAAAAATCCGAACTCCACTGAGTCATATTTATGATTACTAATAAGATAAAATCAATTGTCATATTTCTTTTAAGTGAAACTAGAAAGAAGATTTAAGAAGCTAGGGTGTGTAGAATTGCGTGGAATTTGATTATGAGAATTATTCTCTGCAAGTAGCAAGTAAAGAATAATTCCCCTAAAGAAGTGTATGAGGCAATACTCTCCTTTTTTGAGAGACATGCAAATTTCTCCTTTCAAAAAGTAAAAACCTTTCATAGTTATCTTGTTTGTTGTTATTTGGTGTTAGCCCCAAACTTATTTTGGTCATGAGCCAATAGCCATGATGATGAGAAGCAAGTAAGCAAATATGAAATATCAGTTGTTGTTTTAGAAAGTTGAAAGGGGCAAAATATAATAATAATAATAAAAAAAAAAGAGATGAAATATGATAAACCTCACAAAGTTGGCATAATGGATTAGATGTGAACGAGTAGTCCCAAAGCCCATGTCCCACATTTATAACCAAAAACCCACAACCTCATCAGTTCCATGTAACATTGGGATTCTAAAATGGGCGACTAAAGGTCTGCTTGGGAGGAGGAAAATGGAGTGGATGGAAAATTTTTATAAGTTGAATTTTAAAATTTTAGAGAAGTTGAATTATAAAATTTTAACAAAAATAATATGGAAAATAAAAAAAGTAAGAAAAGATATAGAAAAACTTTAAACCTCACTTTTTCAATTTTTTTAAATTCAACTTATAAATTTTTTTTCTCATTTCCCTTCTCTTTCAAATCTCTTATACCAAACAGCCCCTTAATAATTGGCAGGGTCTAATGAGATATTACATAGCAATATATAGCATTGCCACGAGAGTGATTAAATAAAATGAACATATAAAATTAGGGATATAGACCCAAAAAAGGTCCAAACCATGTGAAGGTGAGCACCACCAAAAAGTAGTCCTGATGAAATCATAATCATAAATCTAAATTATTCGCTTCAACAAAAGTGTACTTACTTTTGTCAACTCTCCTGTCATCTCTGTACGTAAGGTCTCTAATTAGATTGGTTTTAGAAAATTTACAATGAGGTTTTAAATAAAAGATTTTATGTTAAATAAGTCATGTAAAATCGCATATTTACAGTCAAGTCTCAGGTTTCAAGAATTTATTACTGTCAAGTCCCAATTAACAATCCCAGAGTTATTAATTCCACTGCTGGGGTTGTTAATTACAACCTTTCCCAGTAGCGCAATTAACAACCCTGCAACCTAACTGTAAATACGTGATTTTATAAGACCCATTTGATATAAAGTCCCTGATTTAGGATCTCATTGTAAATTTCCTATTGTTTTTTCTTATAAAGTCTTATTAAAAGTCAATCTAATAATAGATAAAGGCATTAGTGAAGACACTCCTTTTTGCAAACAAAAGGGATGGGGTGAAATCTTAAATTTAGCATCAATATAACACTCTTGTCTTTGCAGGAATTTAACACTCGCATTAGTCATGTTTCTTGAATAAATCATGAATCCCTTCAAAATAAGTCCCCTAGTCAAAGTTCAATTTCTTTAAATCAATAATAATTTGATTATCTGTATCTTCTTAAATATCATGAACTTGACAAAGAACTTTCGTTTATCTAAACTTTTAAGGTTCAGCTCCAGACTTTGAATTTCACTCGTATTACACACAAGTAATCTATATCTGATTCCGAAGTCAAGGTTCAACCCATACAATTAAAAAGAATTAATTACAAGCTGTAATTAAATTTGGAGAGCATCCTTTTCGCACTATATGTTGGTACCGTACATCAACGACTCATTAAGCCTCACAGAGTGGAGAGACAAAGCAAAATGGATTTGACGTAACCGAGCTGTTACCAAAACCTGCAACTGCCCATGTTTCCATGTACTAAACAGTATTAATACTCCACGTCATGTTAATTATAAAATTAAATTGACTTTTTTAAAGAATTTTAAGGAAACTAATTATATTATTTAAAAAATTAAAATTTATCTTTTTTTTTTTAAAATTATATTGTTTAACTTATAAATTAATATATAATATAATAAAATACAACATATGATATAATTAAGTAACAAATTTTACTTCTTTAACTTCTCTAAAAAAAAAGTCAACTAAACTTTATAATTAAAATAAGGGAGTACAATTTTTGCATTCAATCACGTTCATGCATGAACACTCAACCAGATTGCCGTGCTTAACAACAAGATGTGCTTCCCACCTGCAGTCCATGTACAGATTTCATGAATTTCATTTTCGACTTCTCTTCAAAAACAAACATGGAATCGCAAAACTCGTAGTTACGTACGTCCCTCAAAAGAGACGTAGATAGCGTTTGTTGTAGTGTACTTGCTTTCTTAACATCATAATAACATCCATTCTCTGTAGCTCTCTAGCAACTACACCATGGTCTCCTCCTACTCTACATACATTATATAAGATCATGGATTTTTGCAAAATTCAAGGCCTGTAATAAAATCATCAAATAATAATGGGTTAAGGGGCAAAAATACCCATAAACTTTTGTCAAAAGTACGCTCATCACCATAAACTTTTTTTAGGTGCAAAAGTACTCATAACGTTTATAAAATGGGACAAAAGTGACACTTTAGGTAAAACCAGTTAACAGATGTTTTCTCAAGTGTAAAAATACTAAAATAGCCTGACTCAAACAAAAAAAGTCTTCCACTTTCATCTTCTGCAAACTTTTTCGGGCAATTGAAAGAGGTTACTGGGCAATACTTCCCTTGGCGTGCACACCTTGGATACCCCTTCATACTAGGCAAAATCCCTCATTGCAGTGAAAAAAATCCCTCTTAAAATAACACCATTGTGAGATCAAGATGCAGTAGCTAATATCATTGAAAACTCAAAGTCTATGAGATAAACAATATCAAATAAGATAAAGGGGTGCAACCTAAATGGTATATAAACAAATTTATATAAAGGCAGCGAGAAGTAGTGGATCCACTAATTAAAAAAGGGCCTCTCCGATCATCTTCTGTTTCATAACCGACAACAAATATCTTCAAATTATTGAAGTTCATAATCAATTCCAGATCTAACCAAAAATTAAAAAATGCATACCAAGGAGAAGTTGAGAGCATCCATTGTAATGCAACAAGACAATGGAAAGAATTTAAATACATCCATTATATTTGAAGAAATTTTTGTGGAGTCACGATCGGATCGTCAAAATCAGAACCTAGGGTCAGGATTTAGGTTGATGGAGAGAAGGTCTGAGGATGGCCGACTTGGTCTTGTGATGACCAACTCAAGGGTAAAAGAGTGAGCCGCGATGACGGACGGCGGCGCAGCGTGAAGGCGAAGCCAACGAGAGAAGTAGAGGCAACGAGGAGGAGGTCGCTGCCTTCTCTCCTCTCATCCATGCCCTCAATCTTGGTGGCTCCAACAACGTGCCGCCATCCTCCTCTCACTGAGATGTGATGATGCCATCAGAAGATGCCGCCGCTGCCGCTAGGAGTTGAGAAGGACTGGGTTAGTTGATGGGGAGGATGTCATTGCCTTCTCTTCTCTCCTCCATCCCCTCAATTTTGCTGGCTCCAATAAGTCGCCGCCATCCTCCTCTCACCAAGCTGCAGCTGCCATCACTAGGAGTCGAGAAGGATTGGGTTAGTTGAAGAAGAAAGGGATTTAGGAGTTTCGGAGGGAGATGGGACCGGGGCAGTACAAGGATTTAAAAATTTTAGGTCTTTTTGTTTTATTGAAAACATGGGGCCCACAAAAAAAGTTAACTAATGTTAATAGGACTTAACTTATGTGTAACTTTTGTCCCATTTTATAAACATTATGATTACTTTTGCAGCTAAGAAAAATTTATGACAGTGGGTGCACTTTTAACAAAAGTTTATCGGTATTTTTTGTCCCTTAACCATAAATAGATTAATGAGTTTAGATAATAGATAATATTAATACATTATTTTTAAAATATCATATTCAATGTTAAATAAGAATATATCTATCGAAAATATATAAAATAGTAGAAAAATCTTCAGTAGTATTGGTTAAAGTGAACGTCTAGAAAAGAAATCCTTTTTGTGCGATATAGAATAAGAAATATGTTGGGTTTGGAATTATTAAATAACGATGTTTATCAATTAGATTAGATTTATTATTTTAATATTTGTAATATCTTAATAAAATATCCTATAATTATCTTGGTTATCCTAAAATTAGAATTTGATTTAAATTTTTATCACTTTATTATTCATAAGCTCTATAAATAGGGTGTAGGATTCTCAATCGATTGAACAGAGAATTCATAATATCAAACCTTTACTTTTCTCCCTCTTCCCCCTTCGTTTTATATCGCGTTCGCTGATAGGTTCTCTTGGAAAATTATACTCCCGTCTTTTTTTGAAAAAAACAAAGGTAGGAGATTCCACGGACCTTTAATTTTTTTTAAACCAAAAAAAAAAGTAGATAGATATAGAGTTCTGATAAATTGATCCCGACAAAATTTAATTGATCCTTGACCTTCTACGTTGTTGGACAAGTATATCTTCAAGTCTTCTTCTTTTCGACGAGCCTTGCAGTTTTTTTACTCTCTTTTTCTATTCTTTTGATTCTTCCACAAATAACCTTTTTCTTTTTTTGGGATACAAATAATCTATTTTCCTAGTGTGATTTATTGATTACTGCTTGTTTGATTCTCTCTCTGGCATCTTTTTTCTTTTATGTGAATGTTGCATTTTTTTTCCGGTAAATGATTGAATTGGGTTAAAAAGGTTTTAAATAATATATACTATCTATTATTTATATAATCTTATGTCCATATATTTATTTAACCAATTATTAATTCTGGTCTCAACCAATTTTTAATTAGTTTCTGTTATTATTTGTTTTCTTAATCTTTTTCTTGTTACTAAATATTGCTTCATGATATGTTGCAGCTTGTACCTTGTTTTGACAACCATGGCTTCTAAATGTGAGCAAAGTTGCAGCTGCATAACATGTTGCTTGCCGACGGAGATATTGGTTGAGATTGCTGCAAGAGTCGCGTCTCAATCACTCACCGATGTCCGTCACCTTAAGCTGACTTCCAAAGGGATGATGAACATCACAGAAGATGACCACGTATACAAGCATGCTACACTGGATGAAGTCCCTCTCTTGGTAGACACACGAGCAATCCCACAACGAACAGCTTCATTCTTAAGTCGTTGCAGATCAAGCGGCAACTTAGAATCTCTTTACAGAGAAGGCATGAGAGTTTACTTCATAGACGAGGTGGTTTACGACGAAGGCTTGCACACGATACATGTGGCTGCTCAGAAAGGACACAGAAGATCAATGTACGCTTTTGCCATGATTGTTCTTGCACGTAGGCACGTTAATATAAAATATCAATCATTTGAGGAAGAGGCTTTGGGATATTTGAGATTTTTAAGGAATCAGAGGTGCTTGGTCAAGTGTAGGGAGGATTTTGGAGGATTTGTGCAAGAATTATGGTGGTACATGCGTCCTCATGTTTTGTCGTATCCAAAGAAGCGTCTATGTGATAAAAACCCGTGTGAGAATTCTTGGGTTCTCAAGATTGGAAGAAACTCATGGGGCATCGATGATGAGGAGAAAGTCCTAAAAACCTGTGAGAATTGCAGGTGGGACCATGATGTGGGTGAATTTTACTATTTGGTTCACTTGCCAGGGATTTTAAAGTTTAAGTTGCTCTGAAGCTGATTGATTTTATTTTGTCACATAATGTGAGTTAGTGGGTGTGTTTTATGCATTGTTTCAAACTTTAAATTTATTGTGAGAAATGCTCATGAAAATAAATCTGTGAAAATTGTTTATTTGACTGCATAGGCTAACATATTTTTGGTTATCCAAAATTTGGACCAATATTAAATGATGAGAAAACATAGTATTCATAAAAATCATCTCACGAAAGATCGATTCAATTCTGTGAAAAATTTATTATTCGACATAAGCTAACGCTATTAAATAATTCTACACATATTGATTTTGTTCAACCATTCAAATTTACATCACTAATTCAAAATGAATTTTCCTATAAATACTCATTCTTTGCAATTTACATGTGACATAAATATATGATTTTTATTTTTCTCACAAATGTCACATAAAATTAATCAGTTTACAATATATATATATATGTATGTATATGTATATGATATCATATCATATCATGATGTCATATAATTAATATATGAAACTTATTCAAAACAAACAAAAATATGGGAAAATATATGAAAACAAAACTAAAATAAAAAGTAGGGGCAAGTAACAGAGGAGGGTATACAAGTTGAGTATTTGAGGGAAATCTGTGAAGAACATGAGAAGTAGAAATTTCAAGAAGAAAAACATAGAGGTGGGTTTGGAGCTCGACAAGGTAAACTCCATTAATTGCAAAATTAGAAAACTTGCTTAATATCTATAAAAAAAGATATGGTTTTTGACAGAACACAATGGCGTTATGCGATTCATGTAGCTGACCCCACCTATTGGAATTAAAGCTTTATTATTATTGTTGTTGCTACTGCTGCCGCTTAATATCTATAAAAAAAAATTAAAGAAAACTTGCTTAATTCCAGTATATACATGTCATATTATATCATATAATGATTAATGCATGAATAACATTCATACCCATCATATATTTAAATTTACAAGTAAATTCTATAATTTGGGAGTTATAAGATATAATAGCATTAGATTGAACTCACATCTATCTATGAAACTTGCTTTATGTATTTCTACCCTTTCAATTTGTTAATGTGCGTGTTTTTTTGCTCCAGATTTTGAAAAAAAAAATGTTATATAGTTGCCTAGATTATTCCATAATGTAACTCAAGCCTTTTAATTTTTTAAGGTTGATTTTTCTTTTTGAAAAAACGGCTTTTGAACTTTAAAGATAAATGATTTTTTAAGACAATTTTTAGACTTCACGAATAAATGTTAAATGATAATGAATAATAAGGGTGTTGTAAGAACCGACACTTTTGTGTGTGATTTTATTGCTCAATATTTGTTCAAGATTTTTTTCCTTGTAGATTTTGGTATGGGTTTTGCGTATTGATGCTGATTCTGGGTGTTTTGTTTCAACAAATAAAAAATGGGGACGTAGAGTCGTTTTGTCTGACGCGTATTTTATGACCTTTTTTTTTTTATAATTTTCAATTTTACATAAAAATACATACTTTTAATTAAAATATATGTTGTAGTAATTTTTACTGACTAATTGACCCTTGATCATCTCAAATCCCTAGCTAATTTATTTTTTATGGATCAAGAGCTTTAGGTAGAAAAACGAAAACAACAGCCATAATGATGGAGAGAAGTGCAGCCAAGAAGCTTCTTGTTTGTATCTTCAATAAAGTCACTCGCTAATGATTCGCATATCAACAGATTTTTTGCTTAAAAAAACGCATTACAGAATGTTAAGATAATCTAATCCTGGTATACAAATTCTGGACGACAGTTCATCCTTCGACGAAAATCCAAATGAAGAGTAGTCTTTTCGGATGTGGCTGCATTTAACTTCATTATTCTCACATTTACTTCGATGTCGTCAATGCAAATATTTTAAAAGTCCTTCGCTTGCGATAAAAAAATTGATTAAATTCTTTCAATAAATATATACTTATTTGGTGGAAAATTAAATATGTGTGTTTACGAATATGTTTGTAGCACAAATGTGTTTATGAATTTTAAATTATTACCTATGTAATATGTCAAACTTATATAATTTCTACTGAGATATATAAAAGTGTTTGAAATATGTTTTTATCCACCAATAAAAAAGCCTATAAGAGTGGTGAGGTTTGCATGCACAACAATTGGCTACCAGAAAGTAAATGTGAATAATTATACTGATATTAAAGCTAGATTAAACTAAGAGGAAATATATTACTTCCCTGGTCGGCAATACCAGGACGCTCTAATTAATACCATCTGCTAAATAGGGTGTTGTTATTTTGATGGGGTGGTTCTTATGGGTTTTGTTGTAATTTTACCTGCCTCCTTCCTTTTAGAATATGCAAAAAGAAGTGAAAACTAGGTGAAAAAAGTTTGAAGAAATTATATGACAAAAAAAATAAAGGAAAGAATGATACCGAAAGTTGTAATAAAATTTTGGGGAAAAAATAACTAAATACCCTAAAAAATGTAAAAATCTTGAAAGATGACTTGAATTTGATAAATGACAAATGGGGGCGGATGATTTATCTAGAATACCAAAATTGTTGGCAATGGCTAAAACTGAACATTGAGTATTAGTCATACCCTGTTTAATTATAATCATTGACTGTTCAGTTGTAGTTACTGCCAACAATTTTGGTATTCTAGATAAGTCCTCTGTCCCTCATTTGTTCTTTACCAAATTTGAATATTCTTTCAGGGTTTTTGAAGTTTTGGGGGTATTTATTTGTCTTTTTCCCTAAAATTTTTGAAAATATTTAATTAACCTCTCTCAAATTATAAATATAATATTAATAAGTAATAATTTATTTTTAATTAAAATTAATTAATAATGAATATAATAAAATCATAATTTTATTTTTGAAAAGATTTTATTTTAACATTTAATAAATTTTTAAAATTTTTGACGGAATTAGCAAATTGTTGCCATGGAAAAAAATTTTCCAAAGAATTTGTGATGGAATTTAGCCATGGAAAATTTTCTGTGGCAAATTCCATCACAAATTTTGCACGAAAAATATTCTGTCTCAAATTTTTTAATAAAATTTCTGATGGATTTTATCAAAAAAAATTGAGATGGAAAACTAGGTGAAAAAAATTGAAGAAATTATATGACAAAATTTTCAATTATTTGGAAGGACCGAATTTTATAATATAATTTTTAAAATATTTAATTAATCTTGGTCAAATCTACCATCTTGGATCCAACATTTGTGAGTTTTCTTAAAAAAAATATAGATAAAGTTTCGCCCAACAATTGAGAAAGGATGGAATAATGATTCTGAAGATTATGGATTTATGGTACCTTCTTTATCCATGAACGAGGTGCTTTACCACAAAGGCTTCAACACGATACATATGGTTACTCAGAAAGGACACAGAAGATCAATGTACGCTTTTGCCATGATTGTTCTTGCGTGTAGAAACGTTAATATGGAATATCAATCATTTGAGGAAGAGGCCTTGGGATATTTGAGATTTTTAAGGAATCAGAATTGCTTGGTCAAGTGTAGGGATGATTTCGCAAGATTTGTCCAAAAATTATGTTGGTACTTGCATCCTGATGTTTTGCCGTATCCAAGGAAGCGTCTATGTGATAAAGACCCTTGTGAGAATTCTTGGATACTCAAGATTGGAAGAAACTCATGGGGCATCGATGATGAGGAGAAAGTTGAGTTGCCAGAGATTTTTAATTAGTTTAAGTTGCCGATTTTTAATTAGAAGCTGATTGATTTGATTTAATTTTGTCAAATAATGTGAGTTAGTGGGTGTGTTTTATGCGTTGTTTGAAACTTTAAATTTTGAATAATATTGTGAGAAATGCTCATTGAAATAAATCTGTGAAAATTGTTTATTATTTGACTACATAGGCTAACATATGTTTCGTTATCCAAAATTTGGACCAATATTAAATCATGAGAAAACATATTATTCACAAAAATCATCTCCCGAAAGATGAAATTCTGTGAAAAATTTATTATATATGTATATATATATATATATCATATCATGATGTCATATAATTAATATATGAAACTTATTCAAAACAACAAAAAATATGGGAAAATATATGGGGAAAAAAAAGTAGGGTCAAGTAACGGAAGAGGGTGTATGAGTTGAGTATTTGAGGGAAATCTGTGAAGAATATGAGAAGTAGAAATTTCAAGAAGAAAAACATAGAGGTGGGTTTGGACTCTTGACATGGTAAACTCCATTAATTGCAAAATTAGAAGACTTGCTTAATATCTATAAAAAATAAAAGAAAATTTGCTTAATTCCAGTATATACATATGTCATATTATATCATCATATAATGATTAGTACATGAATAACATTCATACACATCATATATTTAAATTTACAAGTAAATTCTATAATTTGGGAGTTATAAGGTATAATAGTATAAGATTGAATCATAAGAGACCATAAGAATTAGGAACAATCACACACGATAATATTTACAAGATATTAAATCTGTATGATAATTTCTCTTGCACAATTTAACCACAATAAATTAATACATTTAAACAACAATAAAATTAAATATCACATAGCCTTCTGAGTTTATTATTATTTCTCTTGACTTCACAATAAATCTTGGCATTAGTCTCCGCAACTGATCATTTTCACTTGACATCTCGTGTTTTCTCCCTGCAAAAATTAGCCTTTATCTTCAATAACATAAATCTTAGCGTCATATCAAGGTGTGAATCTAGCTATGCTTGATTATTTTATTCATATTCTATTCACTTTTTTCTCCTATCCTCTTTTTCCCTTTTCTACATATACCCCTTCATTCATAGTACGTGTACATATGATCTCTTTTGTCAAATTATTGAATATGATATAACCTTGTATATGTTGGAAATAATAAGTGGGTGTGTTATAAGGAACAAGTCTAATAGTGTTTTGGGATTATGGGGGTCCAAGTACTAAGTGATCTTAGGCTACTATATGGATCAAGAGAGGGGAATGAACTCGTAAAACAATAGACCCAACAATTGAAATCCAATAATATCTCCCCACCTTTTGTGCAAGAGTTGAAAGTAGGCTGGACATCTTTTATGAAGCATATTTGTAAAAATTCAAATATCTTTTTAGAGTAAAAGATCTTATATAGAAATGAGTCATTGAGATATTTCAAGAACATATTTCATACAACAACGCCTTTCAATGCATTACATGGCTTTCAACTTGTTTAAATGACCAATGTATAACACTGAAAATATTAAACTTCTTAATTGCTTTCAATAATATTTAAAGAAGCATTTTAATGCTTTTTAGTGGCTGTCCAACGCTCAAGTCTTTAGGCCTATATAAGGTGCACCAATTAGAGGCTTATGTATGGCCTTGCGAGCTTACAAGCACTTCTCCTCCTCCTCTTGAATGTTTCATGCTTGCTGAGTTATATTATCTTCTGTAGTTTTGCTCACCCTGTTTTGTAGGAAGGGTTCATTTAATCCTTGGAGTGTCGTGTCTTATTTGCCGGTAGTCGCGGAATAGCTCTTAAGCATAGTGTCATCGGACACAACTCGAATCAATTATGTTATTTGCAAGTGTTTCCGCCAACTGGATTTGCATGGTGTTAGAGAGGACTTGGGAGATCCCTGATTTTCATGGATAATTTAGGATATGATAACAACAGTATACATAAACAAGTAAGATATGGTTAAGCGTGAATCTGCCACTGACTACTACATAAGACCCTTTTGACGTCCATTTTTCAGACCTTTTAATGTCTCTATCTATGGGGACGCATATTTGGTGGTGGGACATAGAAAGAAGAGAAACTGCTCTCTTAAAAAACAGATACAGAAAATATTTACGACGTCTTTAATTTCAATTTAGGGACGCCATAAGGGGCGCCTACGGCGTCCCCAAAACATACATACAATGTCCCTATTGTAAGTGTGGATGCTAAAAGCTTTTTTTTTTTTAAAAAAAAAAAAGATTTGCTTGATTTCCTAGCAATTCAATCTGTACAAGAATATCATCCTCATAAAATAAATAATAGAAATATAGGCAATTAGTATATAAACATACACCACTAACTAATCAAATTGTTAGTTACTATACTGCCCTATACATTAATCAACAATTTTAAAACGCTTTCAAAACTTCTAAAATGAACTTTACTCATAATTTATTTATCTAAGATATCGATCTATAAGGTTTTAAATTGTACCAATGTCATCGGCAAAGAAAACATATTTGATATGTTGGATAACCTTCATCATCAAAATATTTGTTTGCTCATTAATTTTTTTTAGGAAAATACTTGCTACATTTCTTATCTTTCAAGCATGATGATTTAGTGTTGATTGTAGCACAAGGACCATGTATAATAAATTTCTTTACTAATTCATAAAGTAAAGGTGATGACTTATCTAGTATTTCGGCAATAACCACTTTGTCAATAGCTTCAACTGTTGTTAGCTTATCTTGTGGTTCAAGGAAGAGTAATATATGAGCATGTAGAAGGCCCTTTTTTGAAATTCAATTGTGTACACTTTTGCAATATAGATTACGATAATTAAAATTTGTTTGAAAATGTAAAAGGAAATTATAAACATGACAAAATAATAGATAAATAATACCTGCATGAATAGTCCAAATATCCTTTTTTCCCCTAAGTGTCTTCATATGTTTTTGTAATTTGATCTTGAAAACTCTACATATGATGTTTGGCCTAGCTGAAGGATTTAAATTTCTCTGCTTACAAAATTGGGTTATTCTTAGCCAGGAAGGATTACATGTGAAAGTTAAGAAGATATCTGGGTATCCTGCCCACAGGCATATAGCCATTGCCCCTCCTATAAATGTAGTAAGTATAATTCATTTGCCAGTTGAGCAAGCATCTATTTCACCACTTATAACAGCATCGAATAACCCCTGGTACAAATAAACTCTAAGTTCTTTTTGGTGGGTTCTAATCCAATGTAATCTTTGTGCTTCCATTATTGTGTACCCGTCTACCATAAATTATTGCATCAACCTATTAGCATGTAGTAATAATAGGATTTCTTGATCCCTTGTCATCAATCTATATGTGAAGAACTCTCGTATACTTAACCTCTTCCTTTTCTTTGTTGTGGATAGCATTTTCAGTCTATGTTCAATATCATCCCTATAACCATCTTCACTGAAAGGAAACAAAATGGGATATTGTAGAGGCAAATAAGAAGCATGCAATTCATTTTTCGCTTAAGGCCACCAGATTATTTCTCAATAATAATATCCCTCACATTAAAGTTCAAATCCATGTCACCAACAACCAAAGCTGCAACTACTACTATAACAAAAGGTAATTTTATAGTGATTTATTTGTAGTGGTTTTTACAAACCGCTACAAAGTGAAAAATTTGTAGCGGTTTCACCAAAAACCGCTATAGATTTGCTGCATGGTCAACATTTGTAACGGTTTTACATAAAAACCACTACAAAAAAAGGTGCCAACTTGGCGCGAAGATGGCACGACATTTGTGGCGGTGACTTTGTAGCAGTTTTTAAATCAAAACTGCTACAAATTTATTGCATGGTTAACATTTGTAGCGGTATTAGGTAAAACCGTTACAAATAAAGGCACCAACTTGACACCATGTGGGGTGAAGTTGGCGCGACATTTGTGGCGGTAACTTTGTAGCGGTTTTTAAACAAAAACCGCTACCAAATGCGAACCATCATGAATTTTGTAGCGGTTATATAAAACCACTACAAATGGCACGTGAAATACGAGTTGCTTTGCAGTTTGTAGTGTTTACTGTAGTAGTTTTTTTTTAAAACTGCTACAAACTCAGCGCGTTCCCCAGCTATAAATAGACTTCGCGTTTTCATTTCAACGTTTCGCTAGTTTTTGTCTACCAGACTTAAGAGAATTTCTACAGTTTTGAGACACTGCCTAAATCCATTTACACATACTACAGTCGGGTAAGTTTTCATATTTTATTTCTTTACTTTATTTTCTTTTTAAATGTATTTATCAATAAATTTATTTGTTATTTATATTTATTTTATTGTTGTGAATGGTAATTTTTTTATTTTATTATAATAATATGTTTATTTCATTTG
>JBAGKO010000009.1:1041601-1059175 GCA_037177275.1 Acacia concinna
TTAAAATTTATTATTTTTCTTTAAACTATTTTGTTTGACTTATGAACTAATATATAATATAATAAAATATAACAGATAATATGATTAAATAATTTATTTTGCTTTTTTAACTTCTAAAAAAAAAGTTAATTAAGTTTTATAATTAAGAATTTTATATATATATATATAAATATATATATATATATATATATGCGCGCGCGTGAGAAAGATACATAGAAATTGATATAATTAAGGTATAGTAGTGGTGGTCTATTCTTTTCGCATGCCACCCCACAGTGCTTTGCCTCTTCACCCTCCAAACCTCCTCCATTCTCATCAACATTTCATCATTATCCATTCCCATAATACACGTAAAATTATAACTCTTATTGTTCCTTGCTTATTTTCAAATGTGTGTGTTTTGTTGGTTTTTTAAGAAATGTTGTTCAGGAATCTACACTTTTTTTATAATTTTTGTTGGAGTGATTTCCTTTAAATAATGGAAATCATTTTCCCTTTTACTTCACCAAATCGTTAGCCACCATCTTATACTACCACTAACATGATTATCCATAGTAGGCCAACATCATTATAGGCATATTATAACTTGCGCCTAATTGCCTGGTCGTTTGATTCAATCCTTAACTCATTTTGAGAATGAAGTTTAAGTTTGGATTTAAAAGCGCTCGAGCCAGATATCAAAATCTTGATTAGATCAATTATCTATATATATAAGCTAGCTCAAATCTCAAAAAAGAATTTTGAGAGAGATGAGTTATGCTTCACTTTAAACCTAGTATTTTATCACTTGAAAATTGAAAATGCCATAACCATGTCCCATAAGTCTATCAACTAAATGCTATGATATATCGTTAGAGCTTCTCTGCCAATGTTGGATTATATTTCATTGAATTACCTTTAATTAACATGCCTTTTAAAGAAGAAGAAATAACATAATTTGGCTTTCGTTGAATTCTTTTCTGTTTTCCAATGCAAGTATATGTGAAGCTAGCTAGAGAGAGAGAGAGGGGGGGGGGGGTTGGTAAAGTTTCAAAAAAAAATTTTGAAAGTTTTGGGGCCTAGAAAGTTGAAGCCATTGGGAGGAGTGGTGGGAGAATATTCTAAGGCCACCAAAGTTCAATAGCTAAATTCCAAAGATTAAACTTAAACAATGTGCTATAATCAAGAACATCATTAGATTATGATTAAGGGTCTGCCATTGTTGCAGGCAAAAGTCAGCCCACAAGGTGACGACTCCCAAACCTCCAAATATTCACTGCCTTTGTCAGCTCCCTGTCTTTAACCTTTTCCCTCCCTTCAAACATTTATACCATTTCTCCCTTTTCCATCCAGTCCCATTTCCAAGGTCATGTCAATTCAAACTAGTTAATTAAATACATATACATTTTCCTAGATAACCACATTTTTAGGTCAATTAAGCATACTTAAACTTTTTTTCCCTCTTTTAATTTTATTCTTTTCTGGTGGTTAGAAACAAGATACTCTATCTTCATATGAAATACTAAAATACTGAAATAGTTCATGCCCCCGCAGCTTATAATTTGATTAAGATCATATGATGATTGATGAGAATTGAAGGAAGGTGTCGGGCGGCTTTATTTTTAAAACCTCTCTTGCAAAGTTGTGATCAATATATGTGGAAAGGTACTTAATATTAAGCTCATGTTCTACTCGGATACGGCTCAAATATCGTCCGGCCAATGAAGGTCTGTACTGTCAGTATTGGCCTTTTTACTGGTGTTAATAATAAATCTAAGAATTCAGGACTTCTTATCAGATCAATCACATCATCGTAAGATAGTAATATACATATAGAAACCATAAAAAGAACAAAGAAACAGATAGTTTGATATAGGCACACAATAAAATTAAAGTCAAGTGGGGAGGAGCGATCCAGCCAATATTGTGAGACATACCATGTTGTCATCTGCGACGATTATTCCCTTTTCTGGGTTGTTTCGTCGTTTCCTGTGGAATTACCTTCATTGACAGTTTGGATTGTGCATGGACACACGTGCATGGCTGTTTTCCAACAGTAGTGTCAAAATATTAATGGACAGCTAGCGGTATCTCTTCTTGGTAATTTGTAAATTACTATAATTACATATAGTTTACTAATAAAATTAATTACATACTAGCTAGAACCTTGATTCCTCTTCCCTTTCAATTTATAACATAGGCCATGCATGCGTTTCACAACATTTTTGGCTTGTTATCAGCAGTAATCTTCTTTGGACACTTCCACTTTTAATACAAATATAGGTTCAAAATAGTCCCACGGTGTGTAAAATGTGCGTTGAAGGATGAGTTTTGTGATTAAAAAACAACTGTAGGTTACTTACCAATAAGTAATTATATATACGACCAAATCTATACATACAAATTTTAATGAACGGAAAATGGTGATTGGAAGAGAAAGGGTTATTAGAAAAATAACAAAACAAAAGGAAACAATTATGGGATAATCATTAATTCCTAATAGAGGTGAACTTTTTAATTTTCGTACCTCATCATATGGTCATGATCATTCACCTATGCTTCATTTTCCCCTCCTCTCTAATCTTTTATGGGGGGTCGTATTTCCCTCCCTTTTATAATTCCTAGTCTTTACACCCACTTTCTCTCTCTCTACCTTTCTCTCTCTCTCTACTTTAATTTAACTTTCCCCGCCTGCTATAGCATCTTATAGTGTTATTTTATTCCAACCCTCACAGAGATCCCATCTTGCATAATATCAACTCAACAGTTTGTGTTGTTTAGGGTTTGAACCACATATATAATTAAGAAGCTTGCCCATCCTCTTGGGTCTTCTCATAATTCACTATTTCTCTCTAGCTAAGACTCGTTCTCTCACTTTACCCACCCTTTAACTGTTTCTGGGTTCCTTCTAAACCGACTCAAAACTCCAGGAAAAATAATACAGCTTGAGATGCTTCTGCAACAAAAGATGGATGATGCGGAAATTTCAAGTGGTTTTCCTCCCCACCAGAACCCAACTGATCATCTTGAATCTAGTAATAATAACAATCCTCCTGTTTTGAAGAGGAAGAGAAACCTCCCAGGAAATCCAGGTAATTATTAGCTCATTCTCTTTCTCTGTCTCTCTCTGAATAGCTTTTCTATCACAAGTATACTCAAAAGCTAATGGTTCTTTTATAAAAGACAAGGATAGTTTATCATGAGATTGATCCTGTGGTCACAGATCCTGAAGCAGAGGTCATAGCCTTGTCCCCGAAGACTCTGATGGCCACCAATAGATTCTTATGTGAAATCTGTGGCAAGGGGTTCCAAAGGGATCAGAATCTTCAGCTGCATCGGAGAGGACACAATCTTCCTTGGAAGCTGAAGCAGAGGACAAGCAAAGAACCAAGGAAGAGAGTTTATGTGTGCCCAGAAAAAACATGTGTCCACCATGACTCTTCAAGGGCTCTGGGGGACTTAACAGGGATAAAGAAGCACTTTTGCAGAAAGCATGGGGAGAAGAAGTGGAAGTGCGAGAAGTGCTCAAAGAGATATGCTGTCCAGTCAGACTGGAAAGCTCACTCTAAGACCTGCGGCACTAGAGAATACAAATGTGATTGTGGGACTATCTTTTCACGGTAATAGTTCCTTATGCCTCTCCCTCATGATCAACTTTGATTCTTGGATGATACATCAATTCTGTTCAAAAAGTGGAAGCTTGTCTAGAATCGCACAATTCAGTTTACTACTTTATTCCTGACGAAATATATACAGTGCATCACAGTTCCTTCATGCAAACAATCTGTTCGATGAAAATAAAGACAAAATGGTATCGTTGTCCCTAATTAATATCCCCCCCCCCCCAACCAACAAAACAGTTCCTGTTAATTTGGCTTTTAGCAGTGAATAGAGTAGAAGACAGACAAGTTTTTGATAAAGTTTCTTATTTCAAATATTTTGGAATAACTCATCCCTTGTTTTTAAATGAGGCTGACCTAGGTGTGACTCCCATGTAGGCTAATATTATGACAAGCAAATCATTAATCACGCCTGGTCTATTGCTTAAGGTTAATTAATGAGATTTCATTTGGTTTGAGAGAGCAGGAGAGACAGTTTCATAACTCACAGGGCATTCTGTGATGCCTTAGCAGAAGAGACAGCAAGAGTGAATGCAGCATCTACAATGACCAACTCCTTTCTGGGTTACAGCATCATTGGAAACTCCCAAGGGCCTGGCATGAGCATGACCACTCATTTTCCTTCCATTTTCAAGCCAATTTCAAACACTACTTGTCCTGAAACAAATCATCAAGCACCAAGTGGGCTATCTCTTTGGATGGCTCCGACTCAAACGCAAGTTCCTCCTCAAACCCACGACACAATGGTCAATAATTTGAACAGTACTAATAGTAACATGTTTGAGATTCATCATCAACTTGGGTCAGTCATCACTAGCTCATCATCAGGATCGATACTATACGGGACCCACCCGCTTGTTTCATGCTCAAATCCTCAGCTGATGAATTGGGTGTTTGGGAGTGAGAATAAGAACGGCAGTAGCCATCATCATAATCAGCAAGATCAGCTTATCAGTGTTCCTTCCTTGTACAGCTCCCAACATCAGCAATCCCATCAAACGTCCTCGGCAAACATGTCTGCCACGGCTTTGTTGCAGAAAGCTGCTCAAATAGGGGCAACGTCAACCGACACTTCATTTCTGGGAACCTTAGGGCTGAGATGCAGCAACAGTCAGGAACAAGAAGGGAACAAATTTTGCGGGATCTATGGTGCAGGTTCAGTACTCGTATCTAGCCTCGGAAGCGAGACAGAGAACCCTGCAAAACGCAGGAATATAAAGCAGAAAGAAGAGATCAGTAATAATGGAGGAGAGCAGACTAGGGATTTTCTGGGTGTGGGCGTAGAATCCATTTGCCATGCCGCTCCGATCAACGGATGGATTTGAAGCATCAATCAGAGCCGGCAGTCCAAAACATGTTCAAATTGGGTATGATGATGCACGTGTAGCGATCGATAATGTGATGTTCCTTATGTAATTACTAGAAGGAGTAATATTGTCAAGTGAATGTTAAGGTAATTATGAATGGTTTATGGGAAAGGAAAAAGGAGAGAGGTGGATCAAAATGAAGAAGAAGGGAAAAGGTGGGGGTGATGGTGGAGGCTAAAAAGTATGGTATGAGAGAGAGATCCATGGCCTGATCATGCATATTCTTTTGAAGTGGGCAGCTTTTAGACTCCATTATTGCACTCTTTCTCATCGTATCCACTATGCCTCTGGTTGCCTTTCTCCAACGTTTTATTTTTCATATATATCGGTTTACATTAGATATTTTATAAAAACATTATTATTGAGTTCCTTCTTAATATTTAAATAGATCTAACCAGAAGATTAAACTTGGTCTAAATATATTATCTAAACCAAAAACAAAAAACCAGTGTTATGATATACTCCCTCCAGTCCTAATTATATAGCTCAATTGACTTTTTTGGACAATTATAAAAAAGTTAATTACATTACTTTGAAGCGTTGAAATTTATTGTTTTTCTTCAAATTATTTTGTTTGACTTATGAACTAATATATAATATAATAAAACAAAACATATGATATAATTAAGTAATTTATTTTGATTTCTTAACTTCTCTAAAAAAAATAAACTAGGTGATATAATTAAGAAAATAGTATTTATATTTTTATTGTAGCTATACATGTTCCTGTGGAGAATCTACAATTCTTTTCTTTTTATCATGAAAGGGCAAGCAAAGCTTGAAAGTAACAAACATAGTTGACTAGACACTAAACTCTATCAGCCCAGTCATTCATAATATGCACAGAACTGCAAATCATTGAGAAATAGATGTTGGCATACTGGCGGCACCGTGTGCACAAAAGTGGTGGAGTACCCATGATTATGACCCAGCCTAGCCATGAAGTCCACACAAGCAATGTTTTCTCTCTTCGTCTGATGAAGCTCAACAAGCCAATCATCATACAACAAATCTCTGGTTTGCACTACAATATCCCTCAGAGGATGATCAACTGAGCAATCTCTCATAAGGATATTGTAAGCATTCATAGAGTCAGAAAATATTGATAGTTTATCATACCCTATCTGTTTGGCCACCTCCAATCCAGTGTTGATAGCCTGGATCTCTACTTCTGTAACACTGCACAGGCTAAGCGAGTGACAAAACCTCATTAATCATTGCCCTTAGGCATTTCTCAACACAACCCCACAAGCCGCTTGACTATGTCCCCGCACCGAACCATCTACATCAATACGAACTGATTCTGAAGACAGTGGTAACCAACACCTTTCGCCATTGCTATTACCTCTGAAAATCTGGTGACTTAAGAGGTGAGTAACAGAACTCTCCAGTAAACCATAATTGCATTGGTGTAGAATTTCTTTGGTTGATGTCTTTGTTCTTTGAAAGATCTGCTTGCATCTGCTAGTCCAAAGGGTCCAACAAATCATACTAAAGTCTAGCAAGTTAATCACGTGTGTTTAACGCATATAATATATAGCACGTACCCCGTGTGATTACCTATTGTAAAAGCAATATATATATATATATATATATATATATATATAATACAAGAATAAAGATATTCAATAAGGTTGACATATATTTACTACTACTACTACAACGATAGCCTACAAAGGCTTAATCCTACTGCGTGGTGAGGTTGACTACATGAATTAAATGACGACATTAAACTAAATATCGGGATAAATTGTAACTAAGAGATCTCACTCAATCTCTTTAGTATTCATATACCCTTTTAATTGGCCCAAAAAACTTGATCTATCTTCCTCATTGACATATCCAATGATTTTTTTTTTATTTGTCTAAACCACCTCTTTCAATTTTTTATCACTTTTTATTATTGAAATATAAGAATTCAGATGAAAGTGAGATATATGTATTGAAATAAATAGGGATGCAGTATGGTATCTTGTGAATAATGCTCAATAATATGACTCGTCGGTCATGAAGAATTCCAAATGGTAAGCATGGATATATATGCACATGTGGTTACAGATTAATTCGCAGGATCTACTTTATTCATGACACGTGAAGGAGCCTGAAAGTTAACCATGAAAGCTAATTATCAAGGATACAATGTATGTTTGGAATAGTGTTAGAATTTGCTTTTCAATGTGATTTACAGTATACAAGGTGGGCATGTAGGAAAAATTTTGTCTCGAGTTGTGTGAATATACTTCTCTGTCACTAACTCAAACGTGCACACAAGTGACGTGATGATGATCTTCCGGGTTTGCTAACCTGGGATCAAACACCTGGAAGGGGATTAAAACTGCTCGGAAAACTTGATGCATGAAAAAGGGACCAGAAATAGCTGAAGTTGGCGGCGGCACAAATCTTAATGGTTTCAACTTTCAAGCATCATCCTATCACCTTCGAGTGAACTCAAGTCTGTTATTCAGCAAATCCTAGAGTTCTTTCTGAGCATTGTTTTCCTCCTTTTAGTTATTTTCTTTTTTTTTTTTAGTTTCTATTATTATTTTAAAAAAAAAAACAGCTAGAATACCCAAACTATTGTGGTGGAGAGCCTTGAGAAATTTACATTTAAGTCACAAGGAAAAGGAAATTAAAAAAAATGACAATGTTATGAGAAATATAAAACACTGAATTCTGGATAACGTAACCCATTCCATATATTATGCATAATGCGCTGGGTAAATAGATACATCCCTCCAGTTCTTTTATATTACTCCTCCGGTTTTAATTATAGGATAACATTTGTGAGTTGATTTTAGTCTTAAATATAAGACATAAATTATATATTTGTCAATTTTTTCTTAATTTAGCTTTATTGTTACTCCCTCAACAATAATCAAGGAAAATAGACGTGATGGAATTAAGAAAGATGCTTAGAGTGTTTTAGAAAATTTATGTTATGTTAACCAACTCAAGTTAGGTCACATATCTAAAACATACCATACAAATAGAACTAAAGTTTTAAGCTATGAATTATAGCACATTCAGAAAAATCAGCAACACACCAAAGGCCTTGTAGCCTAGTGGTAAAGGTATCTCCCATGTGAGAGGAGGTCACGGGTTCGATCCCGTCATTGTAACTTCAGGCCGTTAGTGCCTGCCTGAGCCCTATGAACTCCATTTAAAAAAAAAATCAGCAACACAAAATTCTCGGCTAAAGATATAATGAAGATAGAACGTATAAACTTATCACATCATAACTGTAAAAGGGGCAACAAATCTCAATACTTCCCCAATTCCTTTGAAAAGTTCCATGTAAATAATTTCAGCAAGCTACAAAGAAAAACAAATCCTAATGAACTAGAAGAAATTGAGCATTATTTGCAACTAAAATTACGCAAGCTAATATTTAGTCGTGTACTATATTTCAATGCAAAGGCAATTAGACAACGACACCAGCATTTTAAGCATTTGGAGGAAAAAAAAAAATTGTAATGTTCATAAAGCATTTTAAAAAGAGGAAATTCTTACCTAAAAAAAAAAAGATACCTCCTCAAGTTAAATTGGGGGACAAGTTATTCTGCAAGTGATAAATTTTAGATATCTTTAGGACCAATTATTCAATAAGATGGGAAAATTGATGAAGATATTAATTATATAATTCAAGCTGGATGGGGTAAATAGAAAAAAAAAGCAATTGGAGTTATTTAAGATAAAGAATTACCTAATAGAGTAAAAGGGAAGTTTTATTGCACCGCTTTAAAACCGATAATATTATATGGTAGTTAGTGTTGGGATTTAAAAGGACAGTATGAACATAAAATAGGAGCAGTTGAGATGAGAATGTTGAGATGGATGTGCGATCATACAAGAATATATAAGATTCATAATGATCACATACGCGAACGGGTTGGAATGAGTTCTATTGAAGATAAAATGGTATCAAATCGTTTGAGGTGGTTTGACTATGTGTAAAGAAGGTCATTAGAAGTATCAGTAAGGAGAGTTGGTCAAGCAGTATGAAGCCTAACAAAAAGAGGTTAGGGAAACTGAAGCAAACACTCTTAGAGGTTATAGAGAGGGACTTTTTGGTCAATAACCTATCTAAAGATATAATTTTTGACAGAGCACAATGATATCATGCGATCCATGTAGTCGACCCCACATAATGAGATTAAGGCTTTGTTGTTGTTTATGTTGTAGTTATTGTGTATAAGTATGTCAAAGGAAGAAGTCTCATATAACTCAAGATTGGGAAAACATAGTATACAATTAAATATAAGCTTGAGTTAGTAAAAGGGCTGAGAGAAGTCCTTGAATTGACCGTTGGAGATAACCGTTGGAATTTTAATTAACAGTTTTAATGACAATTAAAGGTTTTATTACAATTAATTTTTGTTTTGTAACTGTCATTTTAATTATCATTAAAGTGTCTTTAATTGTCATTATTGCTGCTCAACGGTCACATGTTTTCTGCTATAAAAGGCAACACACTGCCTAGGTCAGAGTCCCAAGTTTGGTGACATTGAGCTCCACTCCCCTCCGTTTCTTCTGAGTTACATAGTTATCTTCCCCGTAGTTCTGGCACCCTACTTCATGTAGGAAGGGTTCATTTTATTCTGGGGAGTGCCGCTTCCTAATTTATTAGGGGGTTGCGAAATATCTCCTAAGAACAGTGCCATTAGGCACAACTCGAACTATATATTTATTGTGTTTTTACAGGTGCTACTGCCAATAATATGTAAGGAGTAAGGTACTGACAACAACAATATTCAAATCAAACCAAAGAGAATCAACTACAAAAATGGATTGTCGAGGGGTAGAAATGCTTGGTTTGATGGGCCATTTTGCTCAAAAGTAGAAACATGGTATTCGGATGAAAATACGTCATGATTATCAAGTAACAGCATGAATGATTGAAATTGAGAAGGATGTGGTGAGTTGGAATGAGATGATGCCAATGAGGATGACACAAACTCTTTTCTATGGTCCATTAAAAATTTAACCATTTATAAAGATGCACACGAACTTTTTTCTATGATCCATTTTACTTCATTAATATTGCAATGTAGTTACAAATGAGGGAAAATTAAAGTATAACATAACTAGAAGGGACATCAAGTTTATAATATATAATATCTCAATTTTATGATTATTATTAGTATAATTATAATTATAAAAATTAAACATATAGACATATTATTAAAAAAATAAGAAAATACTAAAAATCTTATCATTACACATATCCAATAACTAAAAATATAAGAATATTTAAATATAAATTTAAAAAATCATAATAAAAATTAAATTAAAAACACATTTTAAGGGGACATTAAAATAATTGAATTTCATAAAATAAAAAGTTTATTAATTTATTTTATGAAAAATATATAAAGTAAATAATAAAATAAAATAAGACAATGTATTTAAAATAAAATAAAATTATTACTGAAGCATAGACTAATATTGTGCACCAATGGGGAAAAAGGCATAAATCTTGAAAAGAAAGGATAGTGAGAAATTAAGCCTGGACATAAAATATAGTGGGATTTCAAGCCTTCCCATTTGTCGATCCTTTTTGTTTAGACAGAGATAAATTAAGCATGGACATTGAATTAAGGCATAAGAAGCAAAGGCTAAGGGGGAGGATTTTGGTTTTTATTATTTTCATCCACAATAATTAAAAGTAAAACAATTAAAACAATTAATATGAGGGTGTAGAAGAATTTCACTTTTAGAGTAAATCCACTTTAAATAATCCATATATATACAGAACACATGTAAAAATAAGCCATATATACAGAACATAGGTGCATTTTATTTTTTAAAAAAACATAAATAAAAAGACATATAAAGTATAATTTTAATCCTTTAAATTTAGGTGATGCATCATTTTGATTTCTTAAATTTAAAAAGTATACTTTTAGTCTTAAAATTTTAACACCGTCAATGTGGTTAATGGAAAATGTTGACATTGCAAACTTAAGTGGCCAGGACAAACCAAGTTTAAATTTTAATTTTTTTAAAACAGATTATTATTAATTTTAATTTTATAAACTTTTGTGAAATTAATTTCTTTGTCAAATGAATATATCGATAATATAATTAAAAAAATATATAGCGATACGAGATCTCACTATCCACCATTGATGCAGAAATTTGTGAGGAGTCAGACACAGTCAAGTTATATACTCCTATATATTAATAAAACACGTGTATGAATGGGACTACATTTTATGAATATGCATAAAATATTATTTAATCTTCTAGTAAATAAAGTAAACTACAATTTATTTTATAAGAAAATCATTTACATGTCTACATCTATAATTTTTTTTAAAAAAATTTACATCTAAACAAGTTTATGATGAATTATCTCTTATTAGAATTATTTAACAAAAGAAATATTGAAATTATAAAAATTATAACCAAGAGAATGTACCTTATTTAAATGCAAAATCAAGCTCTAAGTTGAAAAAATTATAAATGTGGAGAAAAGAAGTTCCTGATGTTAAGAGGCTTAGGAACTCATCTCTTACATAGAAAAAGATATCATTGTTGTTTTGGATAAATTTAGATATGCGATTAGAAAGAGAATTGGGAATGGTCGATCTATGTTTTTCTGGATTGATAATTGGTCTGACATAAACACTTCTAATTGATATAATTCCGTGGCATGAAGATCTCATTGACAAAAATGAGAAAGTGACTGAGTATGTCATGGACAATGGTGAGTAGAATAGAAGAAAAATATAATATTGGTTCCTTTCACAAGCTGTTGATCGAATAGTTAGTATGCGCCTATCCCGAGAGGATAAAAGGGAGAATAAATTTATTTGGAAACTATCTACTAATGCTTTTTTGTTGTTGTTAAATTTGCATATCGTTTTCTTTTTTCAGGTATTCACCCAGAGGAGGATAACATATGAAAGGTTGTATGGTGGTGGCCTGTTCTAGAAAAGATTAAAACTTTTATGTATCTTGCAGTTCATAGGAGGGCTCATGTGTCAAAGTTGAGATCACAAAGGGGTTTGGAAACGTCTGCTACTTTCCTTTTTGGATGCGACAAGGAAGAAGATTTGATGCACATGCTAAGAGATTGCACAAGTCATGGAGTGCTAGAAATCTTTAGTCAAACAAGAAAAATGGGATATATTCTTTTCCTAGCAGGGTGTTGAATGGATTAAGTGGAACCTAACTCACAACATTGGAAATAATTATACTAAAAGGTAACATGGTCAACCTCGTTTGGTTATCTTTGTTGGGATGTATGGGTATCATGTTGCACCAAGCTCTTTAATAGTGAGAATGCAGACGTGAGGCAAAATGCAAACCATAGCTTCTTTAGAGCCTGCTTGAATAAGGATATTCTCTCAACATGCAATGTAAATATGAGATCTATTTCTACATGTATTTGTAAGAACCTCCATAGAGAGGAGGTCATTAGGTTAGAAGTTGATGGCTCAGTCTTAAAAAATGAAGAAGTGGATATGGATGCTACATTCGATATCATAATGATAGATAGCTTGGTGGTTTCAATTGTAAATTAGTGAATGCTCCATCATCCATTGCAGAATTAATTGGTTGCATTCATGGCCTTCAATTGTGTTAGTCAAAAGGGTATAGAAAAGTTTTTTAGTTTATTGATTATAGAGAGGCAATAGACTATATGTTGAGAGAGTGTGACTGTGATAATCCCTTTAAGGATATTGTTGGATGGTGTCAAATTATTACTGCATAGGGATTAAAAAGGTTGTGGTTAGCGTTGGTAAAACGGGTTGGAGCCCTTAGGCCAAACTTGTCAACCCGTCAAATGAAGCCAGCCCAACTCACTCAACCCTAGCTATTTTTTAATTTTTTTCAAATTTTTCTTAAAATAAAAATTCAAATACCTTTACTTCCTTGTATTTTTAATGTTGTGTTTAACAATGTCCTCATACTTTTTATGCGATACTTTTATTTTCATATTATATTTTTTATTCTATTATGAAATTTAAAAGAGAGAAGTTTATATATTTTTGTGATATAAGTAGGTGAAAACAAAAGAAGATGAAAGTGAAAAATGGTTACATGATACAAATGTATAAAAGGAAGGGAGAGTGATGTGAGTGAGTAAAACAAAAAAGTGAGTGAGAATGAAAAAAGAGTGATAAATATTTTGTTTGCAAAATTAAATAAGCGGGCCCGCCTTAGCGGGTTCAGGTTGGCAAAGTGCCTGTTCACCAAGAGGCAAGTTGTGGCAGGCAACTTGAAATATCAACTCTAGTTGTGGTCAATTGTAGTTTTAGTGAGACCATAATTATTGTTGATCATTTATCTAGATATTCTCATAGGATATATGATAATTTTTGTTTCATTGATCAACCTCCTCCTTTGTTTAAGGAGGCGAACGTTGATGAGGGCTAGATTTTTTTAGTGTTATTTGGTTGTATTGTCTTTGATAAGACAATGATTTTAATTTTAATTAAAAAAAATTATTGCAACTTTAAGCCAACAATGCCACACCCTAAAAAGGAAGAGGAAGATGAAATGAAGGGACCTGGAGAGAATAAGAAACAACACGCACACACCTAGTAGAAGAAGAATACCAAAGGAGCTTCATACACACTTGTAAAAAATTAATGTGTAATCACATGTAATGCAATGCTTTTGCTTTTATTTTGACGAGGCAAGGGAATCTCTGAGCATGAAAAATCTCTAACAATGAAGAATCAATGTAATGGGATGTGGAAATCATGGAGAAAAGAAAAGAGGTTTTGTGTATGGGAGGGAAGTCACTAGAAAATAAATTTAAACTCGTTCAACCTGTAAACAAGCTCACACTTTTTACTACCGACAAAATGAAACTTGTTCCGCATATGAATAAGTAATTTTAAGATTGTAGCATCTAGATAACTTTTTTACTGTTTGTAATATAAAGGTAAAATAGCCGTGAAATGCCTTTTTAAGATGCAGTGTTTGTTTGGGAGTGACAAAAAAGCCACCTTTCATCAAAGTTAAGTTGCTTATTAAAAAAATAGGTGTTTGGATAAGAATAAAAGGGAATAGGCTTTTATAAAAAAAAGTGATTTATTTTAAAAACTGATAAGAGTAACTTATTTAACGGCTTCTCTTTTCTGTTACTTCTTTTCAAACATAAATAACTTTTGATAAGTAATTTTTTTCTGAAGTGATTTCTTATAAGTTACTTACTATCACAGTTGTTCCTACTCAAACAAGTTGTACTCTTATTATGGTTCCAAGAATATGTTCAAATATCATTTGCTGATATTGGACATATGAATGGAAATTAAACGTTTAGCTCTTAGCTCCTTTTGTCAAATATCTAACCGTGCTTAAATTTGGTCCATCATACGTTTTTTTTTTAATCAAAGATTAGATCCATCATACTCGGAGATATATGAAAAAGTGTATGAAAAATTTGTTGTCTTCTTTGTATAATTTTTGTGTTCGTTTGGACTAACTTTTAAAAATAATTTTTACGTTTTACAAAATAAATATGTAAGAGAAATTTTGTTTCAACTTAGAAAAACAACTTTTAAAACCAACTTTTTTATCTCAAACAAACAGATAAGAAACAAAAGTCATAAGTGAATCCCTTATTCATATAAGCGCTTTAATTGTATACATGTACTACCTCATGCTAAATATAACATCTAGTTGAACTTTTAGAGATATTAAGAAATTTAAATAAATTATTTTAAAACATCTGTATCTATAATTTTTTTCCTAAATTAGTTAGTCTAATTTATAAATTGATACAGTAGTATAATCTAATGATATAAAATTATGTGATTCAGTGATATATTTAACTTCTTTAACCTCTCTAAAAAAAGTTAATTGAGTTTTATATTTAAGTGTAAAGTTAGTAGTATTTTTGGACCAAGTATTTTTTTATCACCATCTTGAGGTCTAAAATGATTATTATTCCCCTCCAAAGATCTTATTACAACAAGAGAAGATGTGGTTTATCTATATAAAAGTGATTTAAGACATTTATTGAATTATTGTATAACTTTCCTAATTCACAAAAATACCATTGAATATACAATCAGAGGAGAATATGTGATTTATATATATAAAAAGTGCTTTAAGACATTTATCTGGTTGTCGATAGGTTACCTAATACACAAAAATACCATTTTCAAATATTCAGTCTGTAATACATCGCAAAAATTTTTGCTTCCCAAGGGATTCATTTCAACTTTCTCTAAGCAATAATTCATAGCATTTGCTGCAGCAAAAAAGTTTCAATGATATATTCACGTAATCAACACAAACAACAATAATCACAACAATCTCATTTCCAAACTTTTTTGTCTTTTTCCCAAAAATACATGGGCAGATTGTGAAATATGTAAAACTTATGGGGAAAAAGAAGAAAAGTTAGAACATTTCCCGGAAATGTCAATGTTATTGCAGCTTTGACTTCACAAAATCTGCCATTGCTGAATACTCCTCAATGACTTTCCTATCAACACCATTTCTCTTCAACTGAGGGAAAAACAACCATTCACCAGTGACAGCCAAGAACGCCACCGTGAGAGGCCCGGAAACAACCCGATGCAACCTCCATCCCCGACGGCGTGCCACCCTCTTCACCCACACCTCGATGGCCGTACACACGCCATGCAACACAAAGAACCACGTGACCTCCCACGTGGGAGGCACACGTGTGAGGTGATAATAAATTAACTCATGCATCAGGCCAGACACAAGGAAACTGGCTAGCAAGGCTGGCATTACGCTGTAAAGTGGGCCCAATACGGGCGTAGATATACGGCGCAAGGGATTGAATACGGTGGGCCGTAGAATAGTGGTGACCATGAGATTCCATCTGCGGCCCCAGAAGTCCTGAAGCGACGTGGTGAGATACGGCTCGTTGAACTGCGGCTCGATCTGGAAGCCGAACACGGCTCGAGCCGGAGCCGCAAACAGAGCCAGCACGACCTCCAAGGCGAGGTAAATGTGGCAGCAGTAGAAGGACAAGATTAAATGAGGGTGTAGGTTATCTCTGTAGGCGTAAGCGCGGATGATCGCAGCCAGGAGAAGCAGCTTAATAGCGATAAGCGGTTTCGAGGTTTGTGTTTCAGGCTTCTTCGTGAGATTTTGAGTGTTGATTTTGATCGGGAGAAGGGCGATGAGGAGGAACTGGAGGATGTTTGCAGGGAGAGGAGAGAGAGGGCCTTGATCGAAGGAGAAGAGGAGGAGTTTGAAAGGACAGAGCCAAACGAGGAAGAAGATGGTGGGACCGGCAATGTGGAAGAAAGAATGGGGGATTAGGGTTAAGGGAAGAAGGAGGAAGATGGAGACGATGGGAAGAATAGAGAGAAATCTGAAGATGCCATTTGGTATTCTTGAAGAGACGTAATAGCAATAGCAGAGGCATAAGATAGCTTTGATCCATACCTTGACGATGTTCCGGATTTCATCCTCCATTTTCTGTCGACGTCTTCTTCTTCTTCTTCGGCTTGCTGATTCAGTTTCAATTCTCTTTTTGACTCGACTCAGCCAGTAAGCTTGTTGAGACTGAGCGGGTTTATTTGGCGAGGAATGAGAATATTTAATGGGAAAGGTGCATTTATGAGAAATGAGAAGCATCCAAAAAGAGTAATGGCCATTCAGGTCCAAAAAAAAAAAAAAAAAGCCCACTGGCCAGTAGCAAGTAGCAACAGATCATAATAAAATAAATGGTGGCTTCCAACACGTTCCCCTATTAACCTTTTTGTTTTTTCTTCTTCACAAAAGTCAATTAGCGGAATTTTTTAAGTATTAAGTATTTTAAATTAATTTTTAGTACAATATCAAAAAAAAATATATTTTTCATTTAGTATTTAGCGCCGTTCTTTTAGAATGAAATAATTGTTTTTTTGGTAGTACTTACTATCCAAATGTTAAAAAAATATACTAAAAATTATTTAAGTATATTGAATACTTTTAAGAATATATTTTTAAGTAATGGTTACTAAATACTGAGTGTCACCAAAAAAATATTTTTAGAGTGGTGAGTGTATTAAAAATTAATTTACAATACTGAATACTGTAGAAAAATATAGGAGAATTATATTGAATTTCTAAGTAAAGAAATTAATTTTTTAACAAGTTTCACCTACCTCCTCAGTTTATCAATATAATTTCTTAACTTGTCAATAATAGCTTCTCACTTATCAATAGAACCTTTCTAATATTTCTTTCTTTATTTGAAACATTAATCTAATTCTCTGAAAAAACATTCTACAGCGGTGGATCACTTTTTTTTTTCAAAATAAATAAATAACTTCACTTACTTATTTTTATTCAAAACTACTACATGACTTTGAGATAAAAGATCGGAGCGAGATTGGAAACGCAGAGGAGAGAATCCTAATCAATTTATTCCACAATGCATTCAAGGCTTCAAACACTTAAACGTTGCGTCAATTTATTATGGACATAAAGATGAGTAAAGAACCACTTTAAAAGAATTAGTGATCCTAAAGATTCTAAAATATCCCATCGGCCCTTGGTAAGAAATGACATCACTGACAAGTCTACTTTTTAAAAGTTGTGTTTGGAATAACATAAATAACAGACTTATTTATAATTAAATTTATTGATAAATTAGATTAAATATAAGTTAGATATGTATA